>CAJVQA010002019.1:0-23283 GCA_910591915.1 Cetraspora pellucida
TACGATCATAAACATACCACTCGCCAAATCTAACCGCCTCCTTTCGACTAAGCCGTTCGTAGGTTACACGACGTATCTGTTTGAGAAGCGACCGACATGCCAAGACTGGTTCTCTGGTGTCACCGGTCCTTAATTAATTTATACAGCAATATTCAAATTTATACTCTTAAATCGTATAATTATAAAGCATATGATCGAATATACTACAATTTTATACTAGCGGTGCAAACTTAAGTTTGTTCCAAATTTAATAAATAGAACGTTTGAAATAAATAGTAAAATTGGTTAAGATTAAACTATGTAGTAAAAAAATTTATAAGTTTAAATGTCAACAAAATACTTAAGATAAAATTGCAAATGGCTTTTTTCAGCTAAGTTGCATATGTTTTATTCAAACCAGACATGACCCGTGTATAAATATGTGAAAGTTCCAAGCAGAATTCTATTCTCAATACCAAACTTTTACAATGTGTGCTTAGAGAACAATATGAAAAAAAATGCATTCATGGATATATTGAGATGCATTTGTAGAAGTTTTACTATAGCATCTTGAGATTTAATAGTTGATTAACAAAAACTGTACTTAGAGATAGCTGATGTGCATTCAATACAGATGCATTCATGCACGTGATCCTAACAAATGCATATTTTCCCATCGATAATACCAAATCCAAAAGCCTAGCATATCACGAATATAATTCCGCATATATGTCAGGTGGTATACCAATATTTAGCTTAGTGAATCATGTGTACGAATGCACATCATACGAATTCATAATATCCTTTCAAAAAGTACACATTTAGCTTATCTCTAAGTACTAAAAGGGAACAAATTCGATAAAAATATAACGGCGTGAGTAAAAACTTACTACAATAAACACATATGAGAAAAAATTTAAAGGAATTTAGAACAAAGTTTAGTTGCAATTGATTTTTAACAAGGAATTCTTGAATATAGAGAAACCTCCATAAGTGCATTCTTAAATTCTGGCCCAATATACTTGACCTCTATAAATGCATTTCTTTTATTGTTCTCTAAATGCACATTGTTAAAAGTTTGATTCCTATAGAATGCATTTAGGGAGATTTTTCTGTAAAAAATTTTTTTGGTCTCTTTTAATGTATATTGGATTCTGAGAATTGATTTTCGCTAATAGAACATACCTAAATCATGCATAGATAGGCATTGTTTTGTAATCAAAAAAACTGAATGAAGAAGTAACCAATAAGTACTTCATAGATAGTATTATTATTATAAGATCAGGTAACTTTAGGCACAAATCATATGCATGTAATGTGCATCCTTTTATGTTTAACAGATTGATTTAGTATCTTGTTGATCCAAAATTAGTATCAGGATAACATATAAATAGTTTTATTTTGGTTATTCATAAATTGTAAATAAGTAGTATTTATTGATTAAGATTAGAGAAATGTTATAGGGTTTGCATAGGTATCATGAATAAAGTGGGTTATTTAAGAATTGATCTTTAGAAAAGAAATTGTTTATCTTTCTGTTGGCTATTGCTCACCTAGTAGTTAGAACTGGCTTTGTTGTTTATTTGTAGCTAACACTTTTCTTATTTAAAGAATATAATAAATAAATTAATAAATTAATTAAAAACATTAATACTTAAATAATCATATAGTGCTTGCAGTATGTCAGTTGTCAGTTGGACAAAGTTAACTATTAAGGAGTTACAGAACCTATGTGAGACATATGGGCTTTTTACAGAAGGCAACAAGGAGGAGTTAAATGATAGGTTACAAGAATACTTTGAGAAAATAAGAGAAAACTTGTCTGAAAAACTTCAAGAGAGTAATATTGAAGTAAGAGAATGTTCAGAAGAAGATGTGAATGATTTTAATGTAAAATCTTTGTAAATAAACTAATAATTGATTTAGTAGGTGATTATTTGAAGATTGGCTCTCAGAAAGCTAATTGCAGGATTAAAGATAAGTTTGCTATATATTTCCAAGAAAAAGATAGAGTTGAAGCATTTTTAGTTAATATTTTTATGTCTGCTTTGAGGAAAATAGAAAAAAAAATAGATAGGAACTTTTATGCTTTACACAAAGATTTGGAGAAAGAAGAATTGTTATATGAGGCATGGCTAGGTATTAGTTATTGAAACTATGTGACCAACATAAATATAATTTTTTGGCAAAGATAGGCAAGCACCTATATAGAGCAATTAAAGAGTTGCCAATATCTTTTAGAAAAAAGTTTATTAAAATTAGAAAGAAAATAGAAACCTGTGCAGTTACTTTGAGTTTAGCTGATAGTAAGAGTTGAAGAACTGCCTTAAAAATTGTTGAAAGTAGTAATAAAATAATAGAGAAGTACAAAAATCATATTTCAATTTTTAGCAATACTTGATCAGACTTATGTTTTAGTAAATGGAAGTATAGTGGCAAGTCTAGAAATAATTAACATAAACAGAAGAGTAGTAAGGATTATTTGTTACCAATATCATCTGATTCAAAAGAGAATGAATTATATAAAAAAGATAAAAAAAGAGAAAAAAAGATTTATTTCTTTCATAGTAGAGGAGAATACAGTTGGTAAAATGTTAATCAGTTACATGCTTCAATTGCAGAGATCTCAGTTATATTGCCTTTAATTTTCTTCCACAAATACCAAAACCCTTAGCAAACCTAAAAACACTAATTGACTACAATCAGACCTCTTCTTTAAAAGAATATACAATTCCTATAAGAATAGTAAATATATTGATAATAGAATTAGTCATTAGAAGAATGCAGACTATGGAGGCACTAAACTACAGACAGGTGACACAATATATGATCTTCTTCAGTAGTTATGAATTGGTTAGCAAATAGTGTTCATCTTTTTTTAAGAGGTGTCTTGGTACTTGCAGTTCAACAAGTTTCAAGTCAATATTCACTATCTATAGAGCAAAAGGTAATAGAAGAGACAAATTGGCTATTAAAGACCTTAGCAATTATTTGTTTAGAAAATCAAAAAGAGAGACCCAAATTTCTGTTAAAAATAAGGTAGTTTTCATAGTTTTCAAGAAGGGTCCAAAGAAATGAAGAATGGTAATTGATTTAAGAAAACTGAACTCTATTCTACTAAAGAAAAGATATGTTTAGAAGGCTTGGGTAGCTTACTTCAAACAATAGGAAAAGGATAATATATGATTATGTAAAACCTAAGAGAGGGTTACTATTATATTACAATAAGAGAAGGCACACAATAATTTCTGAGTTTCAGAGTAATAGACAATTAGTATTACTATTGGGTGCTTTCTTTTGATTTGTCACAATTTGTGATGGTCTTCTCAAAGGTTATGAGGTCAATTGTAGGTTATTAGGTTTGTATTGTGTAAACTATTTAGATAATTTCTGGTTAGCACACTCTTTATTAGACATTCTAATATCAATGAGAGATCAGGTAATAAAAGTAGATATGAAAAGATGTAGTTTAATAAGAGAAACATCAAAGGACCAGTGGATTTCAACATAGCAGGTAAAGTTTTTTGGTTTGTTAATAGATATGATAAAAGCACAAGTAATAGTTCTAGAAGACAAAATTGCAAAAACAGGAATGTTATTGGATGAATTAGCAAACAAAGAAAAGTTTCAGTATAGAAATTAGCTACAATAGCAAAAAAAATTCAATCATTAAACAGGTTATTTGCCTATGCCAAGGTTTATTGCCTAGAATTTTATACAATAATAGATATAGTTAAAAGAAGAATATGGCAATAAGACTTACCAGTTCATATAACAGAACAAGCAAGAGAAAATGCCAGGTGGTTGTTTCAAAATTCAAGAAAACAAAATAGCTATCTAGGCTAAAAACCTTCAAAAATCAAGCAGGTATTTGTTAATGCTTTAACAATAGACTGGTTAGCAATTTTTGAAAAACACAGAGTCTTCAGAAATTGGAGTTTAAGAAAGTCATACCAAGAGATCATCAAACTAGAAGCAAAGGCAGTAATATTGGCAATAAAATTCTTTGCAAGACTTCTAGAATACTTATAAATAGATTTATATATCAAAAATCAAGAAGCTATCAGCATAGTGATAAAGAAAGAAAAACTGATATGGCAAAAAAATTGTTAAAAAGATTATAAGAACAGTTGGACAGGTTTGATATTTAGATAAGCAAGATTTTTTGGATCCTATTAGAGTTAAACCTAGCAGACTTGCTAATTAGGTATATAGACCCAAATGATTGATGTTTAGAGCAATCAGTTTTCAAAATTATAAAAAAAAGGTGAGAACTTCTACAATAGACTGAATAGCAGATCATCAGAATGCAAAGCTTCCTTGTTTCAACAGTCACTTTTATTGTCCCAACTCAGAGAGAATAAATTGCTTTGCTCAGAGTTAATGCAAAGAAAACAATTTTGTGTACCCTTTTTGGCTTTAGTTCATCAAGTTTTGCAGCACATTATAGAGAAAAGAACTGTAGCAACAGTAATTGTCCTTAGATGGGTCTCTGCAAAATAGTGACTAATCTTTTTATACAATTAAACAGATGTACTAGTACTATTACATTGCAAAATAGCATTCATAAAGAGAATTTCAGATTAAGTAGAGATATGAAAGAATCTCAATTGTCAGTTTCTAGCAATAAGAGTAGATTAATCAATATGTTACTTACTAGGGCTTAGAACTTATGAAATAATTCAGTTTCATATAGCTGAAATCAGCATCTAGACAAAGCTTGGAGTTTTTATAATAATTATTGTAAGGTTATAGTCTAGAAACACTGCCATCTAAAGTAGACATACTAGTTTCTTTTATGGTTTGGCTTGACCTTACATATTTCTTTTCAAATTGTTAAATGTTCTAGCTACAGTTTCAAGAGAGCATTTAGAGGTACAACTATTAGACCTTACTAAAGATTATAAAGTTAAAAAACTTTTTAAGACATTTTTGAAAGAATATAGAAAAGATAAAGAACTGGAATGGATGTATGGCCTCCTTTTTATTAATACTCTAAAATACTTTATTAATAATAAACCATTATATATCAGTGAAAAGTTCTGAATTCATAATTCAGCCTTGGTAGCTATTGGACTTAGAACTATGTATTACTCTGATGAATTATGTAAAATTAAATATAAGAATATTAAGATCAAAATGAAAATGTGTTGGATTTGAATAAATTTTTCTAAAACTAATCAGTTTGCAAATAGGAAATTTACAGTATTTCTATTGAATACTCAGATAACAACTACTGTTTAGCTAAGTTACTAAGTAAATATCTACATATTAGGCCAGAAACTACAGATAATAAACTTCTCTTTTTGTTATAAGAGAAAAAATAGCTAATTGTTAGAGTTGTTGATGCTATTGTTAAATAAATTGCTAAAAATACAAGTATTTAGACTATTTAATTGCATATAGCATCAGAATTGATGAGACAACAGCTGTTATAGAGGCAGGCTTATTCTTTATACAAATACAAACTATAGACAGCTGGGATAGTAATGCAGTAATGTTATATTTGAGAACAGTTAGGACTGGTAAATTATAGATTTCTAAGTAAATAAGTTTTTACTATTAATTCTCTTTTTATCTCTATATATTATTTTTTTATTATATATATATTAATAAAGTTTCTGATTAAGCAATAATAATGAAAAGCTTGTCAACAAAGTGATGAAGTGATTATTATTGCAAGATCAGATAACTTTAAGCACAAATCATATGCATATAATGTGCATTCTTTTATATTTAACAGATTTATTTAGTATTATAATTCTGTAATCAGAAAGTCTGTTACTAAACTAATCCAACTTTTATATAATCTATGGCAGCTAAGTCAAAATAAGTGTGTTAAATTTGGTAGGTGGTTTATCTGTAGATAAGTACTAGTCTTCTCAAGTCTTTTCTTTCAACTATTCTTTAATTAACTTTTGCCTTTTCTTGTTTTCTTATTTTTTCTCTTGTATGTCTTAATCTGAGATTACAATGCATCAAATTGAGGTTGAACTTCTTCTATTCATTTAAAGCCTTCTTGGTTATATGAGTTATATAAAATAATCAATAGCAGGTTTAGTGGTTTACAAATAGACAATAGAATTAACAATAGAATTAACAATTGTTTATTAGTTTGTATATGGTAGACTTTCACTTTTATTAGGAGTTAGATATGTATTGTTATTAGAAAATTTGTAGTTAGGAATTTTGGAATTATTTTAGAAAAAGGATTATTGTTTTTTTTCTTCCAAACAGAAATGCTTTTTATTTATAATAAACTGTTTATTTATATTGGTAATTAATTTATATCATAAATGTCAGATATTCCTTATGCTCAATATATATAATAAAAGACTAATATGGTATTTAATACATATATGGCTGAAGTAGTAGAAATAACATAAGTGTCATAAGTATTATAAATACTATAAGTAACATTTCTGTTACTTTTCATATGACCTTAGATCCGATAAGGATTATCACCCTAATTTGAGCACTCATAATTCCAAAAATCAGGCTCACAGTATTTTGTTGATTCAAGATTAGTACTGGAATGACATATGAATAGTTTTATTTTGTTTATCTATGAATTGTAAATAAGTAATAATTATTAATTAAGGCTAGGAAAACATTATAAGATTTGTATAGGTATCATAGATAAAGTGAGTTATTTAAGAATTGATTTTTAGAGGAGAAATTGTTTATATTTCTATTTACTATTGCTCACCCAGTAGTTAGAGCTGGCTCTGTTAACCCTTACCCACCCAGTACTAAGTAAATAGTGATATTTTCTTTTATAAGCTTTGTGGCTGTGAAGGCAGTACAAGGACTTATTTTAATAGGCTTCATGACTGCAAAGGCAGTACAAAGATCTAAAATTCTAATTGTAAGAAACAGATAAATGCTTTATGGACTCTATGGCTGCATTAGCAGTGCAAGAACCCAAATTTCAATGTTTTAATTAGCCTAAACTGCAATAGAGAGCAAGGGTTTTACTTTCAGACCCTTTTCTAAGCAAGTACACTATACTCCTTTCCATTTCCTAACTGATTCTCAACATAGCTATAATTAGTATTAGTACTGTTTAGGTATAGTGAACCTATTTCCATATATTATTTCTTTATTATATATATATTAATAAAGTTTCTGATCAAGCAATAATAATATACAACATCATTAGATATAGAAATTTTATATAGGCAATTGATTGCTTATAATCAACAAATCAGATCACAGTTTCAGATGAAAATATGTTATGATAATTTATGACCTAAAATTTTGGAAAATTCATCAGTGTTATATAAAATTAATGAAAAAATGCTAGGAAAACATCCATCAGCAGAAAAGCTTTGCAAAATTTTTATAAAATGCCAAAATAATGAAAGCATTTTACTTAAGCTACTAATTCAAAAAAATTAAAAGTAACAATAAGCAAGAATATTCAAAAATTGATTATAGAAGTAAAGTAGCACTTGGCTAAAATTAAGCCCATGAAATTAGATCTTTATGCATGCATTAGATTTTAATTTTAGCCAGAATGCTACTTTAGATAAATTGCTACTTCAGATGCAACATTGTCAAGTTAAATCTAAAAATGCCAGGCATGGTCCTATGGCATAATGCATATACTTATAATAAAACTATTTTTAATAGCATCGTGCTGACATTTTAGAACCCTTAAACTGTATTAACCTTTATTTATTAATACACAATTTAATATTATTATTTACTAATTTTATAAGTAGTGGATTAAATAAACTATCAGTTCTGAAAGTTGAGCCATATAAAAATTATTAAATTATAATAGGTTTATTTTTATGATTTAGCAAAATAATTAGTTAAAAACTTTTGCTTTGAACAATATTTTAGAGGGTTTGATAAAATAATGTTGGCTAAAAAAAAATAATTGTAATTTTTGAAATAATTTATATTCTGTCTTTTAAAGATATTTGAACTGTAATACATATATAAAATCATTAATCTATAAATTTGCAATTTTACTAACAATTGTAAATATGTTATACTAAATTATAGCTTGGAGTCTTTAAACAACATCATTTTTATTAGGGACATTGAATAAGCATCAAGTTTGTATTTCATATTTCAAAAATATTTTTTCTCAGAACCAAATTTTAGGAACAAATATTATTGTTGCAACCTGTCAAGTTGTCAGACTATACTATGCATATATGTTATTTATCATGACCTAAATGGCATCTTATTCTATTACATAGTGAACTGAAATCTTGATCTAATTCTTCAATACGGATTGAAAATTAATTTTAATTTGTAACTGATATAATTTTGTCACTTTTAAAGAGTAAAATTAGATTATAAGCCAATATCAACTGCAACATGCGAATCAGTTTAGATTAATTACCAAAAAAGTTATTTAATTAACTCAATGTTATGAATTTGTGTAACTTTGAAGGTTTTTAAATTGTAATGCAAAATATTTGACAGTTATTGTGTATCCTGCATCTAGATTTATTATTTTAGGAGTCTAAGTCGAAACTAAATAAAATTAAGTTTCTATAATAAATACGAGCCTAACAAGCATGATACTTTTTATTAGAAGTTATATAGCAAGATAATATGATACATATTGATGTAAATAATTATATACTAAGTAATAGCACTTTCTACTGTTACGAGGTTTTGATATTTTATAGTTTAATTATGCAATTCATTTGTTAAGGCAACTCACCAAAAGCATGACAATGGTAATTTTAATAATTTAATTTACTTGTTATAGATATATAGATACCATTTTATTTGGAGTTTATTTTCTTAATCATTAATAAGTTATTATTTTTAAAAGAGTACTACAGCTTTCTTTTTATATCATTTAAACTTAAGGCTATATAAGTTATTCTACTTTACACTTTTATTTCTATTCGAACATGATTGGTTTCCTTATACTATGTCATTACCCTTATTATTTTTCTCATTATTACCTTCATTATCACTCTTATCATTACTCCTCATCATTATTATAATTTGTGGAATGTTTGTATGACAAGGAGAAGTATTTCTTTTTTTGGCAATTCTCTTATTTGTTTAACTTCACTACTTTTTATTTTTTCATATATACTATTATTTTTCAGGCCTATTCTTTTTACCTATAACATTCACTCTCACTTATCTTATGTATACCAGACATAAGAAGCTAAGAGAGAAAAAAATTTTTTTTTTTTTTTTTTATATAGAATTTTCATGACTATGATATTTCTTTAGTAATTTTTAGTTAATCAGTGATTTAATGATTTTTTCTTCGACAATACGAAGCTTATAGACTCCTTTTGATAGAACTTTGTAGATAATGAAGGGTCTTTTTTATTTAGGGTCAAGTTTGTTACTCCTTGAAGTTGCTTGTGAAGCCTTATAGACCAAAACAGAATTTCCTTTTTCTAAGTTTTCCATGATCCGCAATTGTCGATCATGCCTTTTTTTGGCTAGTTTTTGTGCTTGTTCAACTTTCTCAACTGCTGTAGTTCTGAACTGTTGTACAATATCGATTAAGTAAATAATTATTGTAAAAAAGTCCCTTCTAATAAGTCTTCCATTTCACTTGAATGTATTGGAAGGCATGCTTTCTTTCTGTAAACTAGATAGAATAGAGTCATACTAGTTGTATTCTGTCTTGCTATAAGATAAGCAAAGAGAATTGACAATATTAGTAGATTCTACTCTCAGATATTAGTCATGAGTTTGGCTATAGATTCGCAGAGTGTTTTATTGAATTTCTCAACCAAGCTATTAGTTTGTGGATGATAGGATGTGGAAAAGTAGTAGTTTATTTTAAATCTCTTCAAGAATTCTTCTATTAGACTATTTTTAAAATGTGTACCCCTGTTAGACAATAAGTATTGAGGGCAACCATGCCAACATACAATGTCTTCATAAATAAAATCTGCTACTTCATTTGCATTTGCAGCCTCAATGGCTTTAGCCTTCAGCTATTTAGTCATATAATCAATTGCTATAACTATGTATTTATTTTCTCTGTTTGTTCTGAATAACAGTTTAACAATATCAATCCCTATTTTGAAAATGGGGCCTCAACTTGAATGGGATGTAATGGAGTTTTTACCAAGTTTTTACCTCTTCTTTGACAAGCATCACAAGTCTGTACATATCTTCTTATGTTTTCATACATTTGGGGCCAATAGTATTTGTTGAAGATTTTGTAGAACATTATATCTTTCCTGAAGTGACCTCCAAGTGGGTGAGTATGTGTTAAGAATAAGATTGGCTCAACTTCAGGTTTCTGTATAACTCTTAGTAGTGCATTTAATTGATGTTTATTTTTTTTTGTAGATCAATCCTTTTTTGATTACAAAAAATTTACTCTGGGATTGTAAACTTCATCATTGTTGTAGGATGAGAGTATGTGGTAGTTTTTGTTCTGTTAAATATGTTTTAATTGTTGATATCTTATTAGTTCTATTTTAATTTGCCAGGACACTGACTACCTGATCAGGATTAAGTTTATTGTCAGATTTTAACCTTTGTGTATTTTGTATTCTTTTTCACTAGTAAAAGCAAACTTACTCTTTTCACACAGTGTTTATTGTCATGCCAACACCTAGCTATTTGTACACAGCTTACAGTTAAAGTATATAGCTTTTTTCATGCGATGTTTATTATTATTCCAACAACCAGCTATTTGTTTTTTTTTTTTTAGGTTATTATATATAAACAAAATATAATTTTAAATTTTATATGAGAAAAAATATTAACATTTGTATGTTTTTAACCTGTTCAGTAAACTATTATATAGGGGTGAGTCAATAGAAACCAAGCAAATTTTTTCTAAGTAAATTTTTTTTAAAGTTTAAAATAAAATATCTCAACAATTATTTAACCAAACTTGATAAAAATTTTTTTATTTTAATTTTATATAGTTATAAAATTAAAAGAAAAAAAATTCATCAAAGTTGGTTTAATAGTTGTTAAGATATTTTAATTTAAAATTTTAAAAAAACTTACTAAAAATAATTTGCTTGGTTTCTATTGACTCACTTCCATATAGTCATAGAGCTGCAACCTTAATATTCACATGTTCTCTTCTCTTTTAGTTTAGCAGTACTTAACCATTTTAGCACAGCATAATTCATAACTAATATAAAATATTATATATCTAGGTAATAATGGAATTGTTCAACAGCCCATAGTATCACTAAACATTCAAGCTCTGATGCCAAATAATTTTGCTTGGTTCTTGTAAGTCCTTTGATGGCATATACTATGACATATTCTTTATTATCTTTGTCTTTTTGGACTAAGATAGTGCTTAGTCCAGTAGCCGAGGCATTCATATGTAAATAAAACCTTTCTTTGAACTCTGGATATCGTAGAATAGGCACCATCATTAGATGTCTTTTTAAAGTTTTGAACACATACTGTTGCTTCTTAGCCCATTCATAGAGTATATTTTTTTTTAGAAATTTATGTAATAGTCAGGCTATTGTTGTAAATTCCCTGATAAATCTTCGATAATATGACACCAGACTAATGAATCCTCTTAACTGACAAAGATTCATTAGTTTTGAGAAGTTTTTTACTTTTTTTATTTTGTCTTTGTTAGATCTTACACCATTTTTACTAATTATATATCTAAGATAATGGAGTTCTGATTGGAAGAACTCACATTTATCTAAATTTAATCTTAGTCCAGTATTTTGTAACTTATTGAAGATGATATTTAAGTAGTTGAGGTAGTCTTTGAATGTCTTAGAATATATATTTATGTTATTGAGATAGACTACAACATATTCTTCAATACATTTCTGTAAAACCTTATTTATTAATCTTTGAAATGTATCTGGTGCATTACAGAGTCCAAATAGCATTACATTTAACTTATAACTGCTGTACTTCATAATGAAGGTTGTTTTTTTTTTATTCTTCTCTCTTATTCCTACTTGCCAGTAGCCACTTATTAAATCTAAGGTGAAAAACTACTCAGCACTGTCAAACATATCAAGAAGGTTATTAATATAAGGTAGAGGGTAGGTATCTTCTTTGTGACTGAATTTAGTTTTCGATAGTTTATGCAAAACTACAACTTCACATTCTTTTTTGATACTATGACAACAGAAGAAGTCCAAGGGCTAATTGCATCCCTAATTAGTTTTTTATTGATTATTTTACTAATTTCTTCTTTACAAATTTATTCTTTTTTTAGACTAATTCATAAAATTTTTGCCTAATTGATGCTGCATCACCTGTGTCAATAACATGTGTAATGATATTTGTTTACTCTAAATCCTTTAAGTCTCGAGCAAACAAATCTTTCTCTTGATTAAAAAGGTTTTTAATCTTTTTCTTTTGTATTGTTTTTAATACTTTATTATTGAGAAGTTCTTGAAGTTTCTTTTTGAAATGCTTTTTCTCTTTTTCTCTGCCTTGGCTTGGTACCTCCTTGATATTAGTTAGATATAAGGCTGGATTTTCCTTATACATTATTGGCCAGTTTTCAGTAAAGAGACCTTTAGGTTCACCAGGTTCCTCTTTCTCCTCATAGTCGAATTCATCAAAAGTATCTTTATTTTCATTGTCAAATTCAACTTCCTCATCAGATACTAATATTTTTGCTCTAGTATTTGATATTAGAACTTCTGCTAACTTATCTAAGTATTTTAGATATAGTTTTTGCTTGTCAAAGTATATATAAGCATTTACTTTTTGAAACCAGTTAGTTGCTAGTAACAATATCTCTTCAGAGACTCTAGAACTTGTAGAGTGGTAGGTATTGTAATACCTTAAATAACTAATTTTGTGTTTTTTACTTTTTCTAATGTTTTGGCTTTGGCTCTCATCACTATTACTATGACTATTAAGGACTCCTCATCAATTTCTAGGCCAATTTTATTCAGTAGTCTCTTTGAGACAATATTTATAGTTGCTCCCGAATTAAAGACTGCAGTTAATAAATTATTATAGATTTTTATATAACATCTCACTGCAGTCATTCAGTAACCTTCTTCATAATTAATAAAGTTAGTTTTGGGTAATAGTACCATCCTCTTTAATACTTTAGCCAAATTCTTTCTCTGATTAGAGTATTAAAATATTTGGCCTACTGTAGTACTAGTTGGTAAAGATAAAATATTATCTATTACATTATAGAATTTAAGAATTTCAATCATAGAGAGTCCAAGTTTCCTCTTAGGTTTACTTGTTGAACCACTCTTTTTATTAATAGAATCATTAATGATTTCTATTTCTTGTCTTTCGATAGTTTTTTCGATTGGTTGCATCTCTGTTACCTTCTTATCCCTTAATCTACTTTCCCAATTCAGATTAATTGGTTGTTTCATGATCTTATTTGTTACTACTTTGTCTCTTATAGTATATACTTTATCTCTTTCTTCTTTTTTTTTACCAACTTACAGAAATTTATGTCTTTAGATTGATTCCAAGATTTTTTGTTATTTCTTTGATTCTCACTTGGTGCTTTTCTTTCAGAATGACAATTTTTGGCTAGGTGTCCTCGTTCACAACAGTTGAAACATTCAGGTTTTTTTCACTATTATCATGAAGGATAAAGAAGGTAAGAGCATCCATTATTTGCATTTTTTAATTTATTAGTTAATGTGACATAATTCAAGACCATCTAATCTAATTTTTTTTTATATCATTCAATTCTGCTTTGTGTTGTAGTTTTTTTTTGTATTTATTTGTTTGTTGGTCATAGTAATCTTCAGCTTCAACTTTTCATGCTACAGCAATAACCTCATTTAGATTTTTAGGTGTAGTTACAGTTACAAAAGTAGCATTTTTATTCTTTAGACTGCTCAAAAACATTCTCACTATATAACCACTAGGGAGGTTATTGTTAAGGTTTATTCTTCTGAATAATCTTTTAAACTTCATAGTATATATATCTATTCTTTCCTCCTCTTTCTGTTTTAGGTTATTTAGTTTAATTTATCAATGATGCTGTCTTTCAGAAGATACAAAATTTTCTACTAATAACTGATAGAAACTTCAGTTCTTTTCTTTCTTGTCCTCACTTTCAGTTTTCCAATGTCTAATGTCAGTCTTATTTTCTTTGTACCAATTTGTAACTGTTTCCTTCAAATATCCTGAAACAATTTGCAGTCTACATTTCTCAACCCAATTTTTAGCTTCTGTCACATGTTTGAATTCATTGAGCCATTCAATAGGGTTCTCATTATCCATTCTGTAGAAATTCTTTATTTTCATAAAGTTGTTTTCTTTTGAATTAGTTTTATTCTCAGATAAGGACTTAGTCATCATTTCCATAAATTCTTTGAACTGATCAGTATTCATTTTTATAAGATTTCTTTTGTTACAGTTAGAAATCAGAATCTCACAGTCACCACCAATTGTTACAGGGTTTTTGATATTTTATAGTTTAATTATGCAATTCATATATTAAGGCAACTCACCAAAGGTGTGACAATGGTGATTTTAATAATTTAATTTACTTGTTATGGGTATATAGGTACCATTTCATTTGGAGTTTATTTTCTTAATCATTAATAAGTTATTATTTTTAAAAGAGTACTACAGCTCTCTTTTTATATCATTTAAACTTTAAGGCTACGTAAGTTATTCTACTTTACACTTTTATTTCTATTCGAACACGATTGGTTTCCTTATACTATGTCATTACCCTCGTCATTTCCCTCGTCATTACCTTCGTCATCACCCTCGTCATTACCCCTCATCACTATTATAATTTGTGGAACGTTTGTATGACAAGGAGAAGTATTCCTTTTTTTGGCAATTCCCTTATTTGTCTAACTTCGCCACTTTTTATTTTTTCATACGTACTATTATTTTCCGGGCCTATCCTTTTTACCCGTAACACTACAGTGCAACATAGTACAGAATATTTGTGACCTATCAAACATACATTACGTACCTTAATTTTTAACCGCACATTATGTCAAAAGAAAAAAGCTTGCCATGCACTTGCGCTAATCCACCTGAAGAATTATCAATAAGAACAAATGATAAAGATCAACTTGTTAATGTTTCTAAACGAGCGGATAGATCATCATATGATTCGCAGGATTTTCTAAATAGGATTATCGACAAATTATGTAACGTGTATAATAAAGAAGTTATTAAAGGGAATCTTATAAGCTCGATTCTTTACTCCATAGATCAACATTTTACAAATAAGCAGAAAAAACCAGAAGAAATAATCAACTTATGTTTAAATAACCAAACAAACTCTATTGTTCAAACCAATCCTATAATTCAAAATATCCTTGCATATTGTTATCGATATGGAAAATTTTTAAGAAATGATAACCGTGAAGCATTTATTCGTTATCGAAATTCAGCAGAGATGGGAAATTCTATTGGAATATGTAATCTTGGATATTGTTATCAAAACGGAATTGGAGTTGAAAAAGACGATCATAAAGCATTTGTCTATTATCAAAAATCAGCAATTATGGAAGATTCTTATGGAATCAATTCCCTCGGAAATTGCTATCAAGATGGAATCGGTGTTGAAACAGACGAACACAAGGCACTAATTTATTATCAAAAATCGGCAGAAATGGGCAATGCAATAGGAATGAGTAGTCTTGGATATTGTTATCAAAAAGGAATTGGAGTTGAAAAGGATGAATATAAGGCATTCACTTATTATCAAAAATCTTCTGATATGGGTAATACTAGTGGAATGGACTATCTTGGTGATTGTTACAGAAAAGGAATTGGAGTTGAAAAGGATGAACATAAAGCATTCACTTATTATCAAAAATCTACTGATCTGGGCAATTCTAATGGTATATACGATCTTGGACTTTGTTACGAAAACGGAATCGGAATTGAAAAGGATGAACATAAGGCATTCACTTATTATCAAAAATCTGCTGATATGGGCAATTCTGATGGCATATATGGTGTTGGATATTGCTATCAAAATGGAATTGGAATTAAAAAAAATGAACATAAGGCATTCATTTATTATCAAAAAGCTGCTAATATAGGTAATTCTGTTGCAATATTTCAACTTGGATATTGTTATCTATATGGAATTTGAGTTGAAAAGGATGAACATAAGGCATTCACTTATTATCAAAAATCTTCTGATATGGGTAACTCCAATGGAATGTATAATCTAGGATATTGTTATGCGAGCGGAATTGGAGTTGAAAAGGATGAACATAAGGCATTCATTTGTTTTCAAAAATCTGCTGATATGGGTAATGTTGATGGAATATTTCAACTTGCGTTTTGTTATCTACGTGGATTTGGAGTTGAAATTAACAATCATAAAGCATTTGATCATTTTCAAAAAACTGCTAATATGGGAGATATTGTGGGAATGAATCTTCTTGGATATTGTTATCGAAATGGAATTGGAACGGCAAGAGACTTACAGAAAGCCAATTTTTGGTACCGAAAGTAATATAATTTTATTCTTATCTCTTTACTAGTGATGGGAAAAATGCGCATTTTAAAATAACATGCGCATGAATGCGTATTAATGCGCACGAAATGTTTCATGCGCATGAATGCGTATTAATGCGCACGAAATGTTTCATGCGCATGATATCGCATGATAAAAAAAGGCAAAAAAAAAGAAAAAACGATCGAGAGGAGAAACCTTGATGGGATAAAATGCGCATGAAACCCATCTCTACTCTTTACATAACTGCGTTTTTACAATGTATTTATTTAATAATATTAGATAATTTATTTTATTATTTGATTTTATTTGCAAGTTCTAAATGTATAAAATCTTCAGTAGTAAACGGAAGACTCTACGAAGATGATATAGATGATAATTTAAGAAAAATTTTGAATGAAAATAAGATTAATTTATCATGGATCCCTTATAATGAATTCAAAGAAATTAAAGAAATAGGACATGGAGGATTTGCAACCGTATATAAAGCTGATTGGGTAGATCAAAATTATAGTCTGAATGCAATTGTAGCACTTAAGCTACTCAAGAGATCTAAATATTTTTATGAAACTTGGTTTGTTTTTCATAATAACTTGTATACTAATATCCTAATATAATATATATTTGCTTAATTTTACAGTTAAAGGCGTATTGTGATATTAATTGTGAAAATCCATCATTTTTACAATGCTATGGGATATCAAAAGATTATGCTGGAAATTATATCCTTGTTTTAAAATTTACTGGACTAGGATCTTTGCGTGAAAACCTTCATAAATTATTAGAAATAGAATGGGTAGATAAATTAAATTTACTGCATTGTATTGCATCAGATATTCAAATAATTCATTCACAAAAAATTATTCATCGAGATTTACATAGTGTAAATATCTTGCAAGACACTTTACATAGTGCATATATTGCAGATTTAGGACTTTCAATATCATCTGATATAGCATTAAAGACAAAGTCCATTGGGGTCTATGGAGTTCTGCCATACTTGGCACCAGAAGTTTTAATGGAAGGTGAATATACAACATCATCAGATATTTATTCATTTGGTATAATTATGTGGGAAATTTTATATGGGCAACCGGTTGCTTATGATCAACAAATCGGATCACAGCTTCAGATGAAAATATGTTATGATAATTTACGACCTAAAATTTTGGAAAATGCACCACAATGTTATGTAAATCTAATGAAAGAATGCTGGGATAGAGAACCGAAAAAACGACCATCAGCAGAAAATCTCTGCGATATTTTTACAAGATGGCAAAATGATGAAAGTTATCTATTTGAGCTATCTAAATCCAAAGAAATTAAAAGTAATAATATGCAGAAATATTCAAAAGCTGATTATAGAAGTAAATTTATTAACTATACTGCATCTTATAATCAAGGTAAATAATTGGGTTTTGAAAGTGCAAGAAACGATACAAAGGCATAATGTGCATGTCTATGCACGATGTTATGTTTTTAAATAGTACTGTGTCTCCACTTGCGAATCCTATAAATGATGCACATTTATACATAGACTGTATATATCTTTATTTATATTACATTTTAATAACGTGTTTACTAACTTTATTTATAGACAGTGGATTTATTAAACTTTCTATTCCGAAAAGTGGGCCACCTGAAAATTATTAAATCGAAATAGGTTATACTTACTATCCGTCGAAATAATTAGTTAAAAACTTTTGCTTTGATCAGTATTGTAGATGTTGAAACTATGTTTGCTGAAAAAAACATATGTGCAATTTTTAGGATTCATTATATTTATCTATTAAAGATATTTTGTGCATAATCATTAATATAACAATTTGCAAGTTTACTAAGTATTGTAAATATGTTACGCTAAATTATAGCTTGAATTGACGTATTTTAACTTGGAGTCTCAAGTATTAACTGTTTTCCAATTTTTAAGGTATTTGTAACTAGGGTGTTTAATAATTACACTACGACAGAAAAAATAAATAATAAATTGCAATTTATGAAGTTTAACATAATGCAAAATGAAATCGAATTAAATTGGAAAACAAATCGATGTCATTTTATTACATGCCTGCTATGATTTATGTTTTCTCAAATGAAGAAAAATTTCAGCCAAGCTGTAAGCATACACAACTAATTATACTTATAATGTTTCGTGTCGTCTCTCAATTATTTCAATTAATTAACATTTGTCGTTTTCATATTAATTAACATGGTATAATTAAGTATTAAATCAAAATATGTACCTTTAAAAAACATAATTGAAGTTTTACAATTTAGATGCTATTGAAAAAAAATTATATTAACGTTTAAAAGGCATCATTTTGTCTTTTTTACGAAAATATTATTTAGCGTCATATTTCATTTTTCGAATTATATTTTGTAAAGTCCTATTTTTCAATAATAAGAATAGTTAAGTACATTCTACCCGCGTTATAACAGAATTCTTTATTGGAGATACTTTGCAATTCTCCAGAACAATTTAAAATTTATATTATATTATATTATAAAACGCATATTGGATATTCATTTTAACTGACAAATTTCTCAGCCCGATCACTATGATATAACGAAGGTAGACAGTATTTTGCAGGCCTACCGAATAATTGATTGTGCGGGCAATTAATTGAATATTTTGAACTCAATTAATTGATTGATGGCGCAGTCACAATGAGTCAATTAATTGCAATTTTTGGTGTGATGAATTATTTACGTGACGAATAAGAGTTCACTAATACGTTTAATTAGTAAATCATTATTTGTCACATATAATGATTCATCGCAACTATGTAATTAATTGCAATTAATTGCAATTATTTCGTCACTAATTGGGTTTCAATTAATTTCATGATAATTTTAATTGATTTTAGCAATTCTTGAATGTGTGCCAGGTTGGTGGCGTACAAGCCACAGTAGTACCGATCAGTCCGATCACTATCTCCAGTCTAACCAATCTAATTACGATAATATTAAACTTCACAAATGACTTTAATTAATTATGCAAACTTGAATTACTTACGTACTGCATACGTAATTAAAATAGGTTCAAATCGAAATATAAAAGAATAATTTTTTCTTTTTAAGTAACTTCTTTTTCATTTAACAATTAACCAAATCAGTACATTGACCTACCCCATCATAACATTGCATACTTTTATTATTGTTATACATATAAGGATTCGTAAAATGGTGCATATAAGGAATTAGCAAAAATTACAACTTATTTTTTTTAACAAAATAATTAATTCCATATGAATCTTTTTCTGAACGGGTCTTTTTTTTAAAAAATAAAACAATAAATAAATAAATATATGGATACTTTTTTTTTTTAACAAAATAATTAATTCCATATAAATCTTTTTTTGAATGTGTCTTTTTTTTAAAAAATAAAACAATAAATAAATAAATATATGAATACTTTTTTTTTAAAAAAAAACTTTTTTTAAAAAATATTATTTTTTTTAAAAAAAAATCATCTTTTATTAAATGTATATTTTTTAAAATTGTTTTTTTAAAAACCCAAATTCATTTTAGGCACTTACCTGGAATGCTTTACCAGAACCATTAAAACCCGTACTTCCTCAACAATACATATATATAATAAAAAACTTTAAGAAATTGCCATTGTATAAAACTGCTGAAAATTTCGAAATATTGCAATTAGAATTAGATGGATTTGTAAATGTTAATAATAAAGAAAAGACACAAGAATGGTTTTAAGCCTTTGAATTACATTCAAAGACAATGATGCCACAAACCAAAGGTTTTGATGTAAAGGGAAATCGAGTACTCTTCCGGAAAAAATGACATTGTGTCCACAGTAATACAGTTAAAAAAAAACAAGGTAATCATAAAACCAAGAATCCTCAGTCAACCCGAACATGAAACATAAACAGTGATGCAAACATTCACCTTAGATTGGAAAGATGATGTCTTGAACAAAGTTATTTATTAGAAATAAATATTAGATTTACATATAAGCATATTATAGAATCTGCAGAATTATTAAGTTATCGACGTGTAAATAATGATGTACAAGAAAAATACTTAAAATTATTCAATGATGATCATTCCTCAGCATCAGCACTCTACACTTATGAAGATGAACTTCATCTTCATGCTTCAAATAACAATGAATTACTTGAATTGCTTGCAGACTGATCTAGCAATCCTGATTATAATTATGTGGCTAGACTATATTATCAATATTGTAAAACTGTATTAGGAGATCGCAATGGTGTAGAAATGTTTAATCATTTAACAGAATTAGTTAACGATTATAACAATTCAGAAAATGGTTAAGCTGTATTACAAAAATATAATGCATATTTTGGAACTGCTTTTATTCTCTGTATTATAACCAGATTAATGTGCCGAGTACATAAGAAGATTAAACAAGTTGGTGAATTATGTTATATGGATTCATTCGCATCATTTGACCCACTCAACACTTCAATTACTTTATTATATACAAGCTGCACTATCAGTGCACTCCTTCTTGGATTGATTTTAATTTCAGATGAATCTGAAGTTACTTTAGAAAAGGCAGTTATTAATATATTATATACTGTCTATTTTATAAATAATTTAATCTTATTTAACTAAAATAAACTCTTTATAGTTTAATTTATTAAAAACAATTCTCCTACCATATACCTTTTATGGATGTGGACCCCAAGTAGGACTAGCAGTTATATTCATAGATGATTTAAGTGCTAAATGTAATGCATTAGAACTCAGCTGGCCAGCCACAGGGATTCATTTATTATGCACATTCCATGTTCTGTAAGCCTTTTGGCAATGGATCTATGATTCAAAACATAAAATTATTAAAGAAGATCGAGTAGTTATTATGAATAAAATGAGAATGATCTTTATGCACCTAATTTCATATAAATGGATCAATACTATTGTGAATTTAAGCAGAATTTTTATCAATCATATTTATTACTACAAAGACACTTTGAGCTTTTATGGAACCGTTACCAATTTTGGGCCTTAGCTTTTCATACAAACCTGCTTATTCGGGGAAATAACACCAACAATTATGTTGAATGTGGATTTGGAATACTGAAAGACATTGTCTTCACGAGAACTCAAGCCTATAACCCGGTTCAAGTATTCCAGTTTATAATATTAAATATGGAAAATTTTTATTGTTGACGATTACTTAACTGTGTCCATAAACATTCTGACCATTTTTGGGTCACTAAACGATTTTTATATCCTGACTGGGAGCACGTGGATATGAATTTTGTTCAACAAATAGGTGTGGAAAATGAATTTTTAGTATTAAACACAAGTCAAAATAACCTTTTTTTATATTGTGAATAGTGAGATCAGAATATGCACATGTCCTATGGGTATGAATGGTGCACCTTGCAAACATCAAGGTGCAGTTGCGATGAAGTTTCATGTTCGAATATTAAATTTTTTGTCATCATTAATACCTAGTGACCGTATGATCTTCACTTATATTGCGCTTAGTAAAACAACTCATAACTTGAAATAATATAAAGCATAATATAATTAAAAAAGTTGTGTTAATTGTTAGGTCAAGTTACAAAGGATAGTTCTTTTTACATCTCATTGCATGTGAAATCTATTTCACAAGAATATTCACAGGAGACAAGACCATCTAATAAACATTTATTGAAACCTTTAAACAATGAACAGAGGTTTATTTTTTTTATTTATTTTTTTTTTTTTTATATTCTACTATTACAATAAATGTAAAACTTTATTTTTTTAAAGTGAGTCAGATCAAACAAATGAAGAAATTAATGATAATATAAGTGAAGAAATCAACGATACTATAAGTGAAAAAATCAATGATGATACTATACTTGATACTTTTCTGGAAGAAATCAGTAACGATTATCAAAATGGTGATCCACAGTTCCGTGCAGCATTGGATAAATTTTCCAAACAATATCATGCATCAAAAGCACTTTCATTTGCCCATCTAACTTCCTTTCTTTACAACAATAATTATATGGATTCAACCTGTATTAAAAGTGGTGCCATGATTCATGTTCAAGTTGAATCTACAAAACAGCGTTCTGAAGGTTCTGGTGGCACCAGACGAAGGTTACATAACAAAGCAAATAAAAGTAAAGAAAACATTGACCCCTAGGTTATTCCAAGTCGAAAGAAAAGAAAGCTCAGTAAAAAAGAACATAATCTGAGCAAAAACATTCTAAACAATCAATTAAATTGATTTATTTAAAACATTTATTTTTCTGCTTTCGCAATTTATTGTTTGAATAATTTTTCAATAATAAATAAATTTAATGCTTTTTAAAATTTCAACATTTGTCATTATCGTTATCGTTATAATTTGTCAAAAATTTATAATTTGTCAAGTAATTATCTTTATTTGCATGATCGTAAATTCGCTTCGAATTTTAGAATTTAACACGTGACAATCGGTCACTTGTGGCTTATGCGCCACCAACCTGGCACACATTCAAGAATTGCTTGATTTTAATTGTACGGTGCAAATCATCTAATCGCATCAAATATATTAAATATTGCGCCACTATGCAATAATATTTAAGGAAATAATATTGATGATTATAACACATGACACAATAATCAATATACGTATACATTTCAGAACAAATGCTAGTTTCTAGAATACACTATCTAAAAAGTATCACACAGGGTGTGTAGGTTACGCCAATTTTCACATAAGGCGTTACAAATTAATGAAGTTACAATTAAGAGATTTTCACAGTATTTGCTGATCATATTTATTTTTTCATACGTAACGAAAATGATACATAACATATTTTCTCGATATCAAAAATTCGGTAAAACACCAATTAATTAACAGTCGTGAAAATGCATGATTCCCTACTTTTCATTATTAATTAAATGCTTGAAATTAGATAATATTTAACAGTCGAAAAAGCAAC
>CAJVQA010002020.1:0-23283 GCA_910591915.1 Cetraspora pellucida
AATCTATTAAAAGGAATCCATTCAATTACTTCTTCATATTCTGTAGTTTTAAGTTGATATTCCTTAATGCAATTGTCGATATCTTTATTTCCACTTGCCCACCCTTGTACTATTTTATGAGGGTCACATGATTGACACCAAGCTTTAGATGTGTTATATCGCTTGCAATTTGCACATTTTCCATAAATTTCATTTCTTTTAGAATTAAATTCATCGATCATAATTCTGAGGTATTACAGCAAAATTAAATCGTCATTTTGCGTTGTATGTATCATATATGCATATATAATAAAATATGTAGCACAAATATTTACATAATTCACTGTTGCAATATCATCTCGATATACTTTATCCTTTAAATAAACCTGATCTCATTTTATAAAATCGTATTCTTTTATGAATATGCATCCAATGATTTCGACACAAAATTGAAGAGGTGTTTATTAATAATAGAATATTACATGTGCTAGTAGTATAAAATAATCAATGAAGTTATATGATTAATTGTTATAAATCTCAACTGTCTATGGAATCAATAGTGTCACTGGAACTTAAGTTCCAATGACTCTATTGATTTTACTTTCAGTAACTCTCCAGTGGTCTTCCAGTGACAATACTGCTTAGTATTAATATGTATCCGATTCATATTAGAATCTGATTTTTATAGGTCATTTTAAACCAGCAAATCTAAATTTGGACGATCAATTGGAATTTGGTTATAGTTTTTAGGCGAAACCATTTCGCGCAAGTGGCGAAAGCCGAAACCTAAACACAGCGAAAGAAATCCCCTGGCGAAACCCCGACTCTCAGTGAGCCGTGTTGATGAATAAAAATATTCTACAAGTGGCTATTAAGCTCCGCATGTGGCTTATTAAAAGGAAACTACGGATGGTTCAATATATAATTTGGTTAATAATCAATAACGATCATAGTTTTTTTTAATCAAGCGATAAAGCTGTACAATTTTTTTTTTCTTTACGAACTTCAACAAACAATTACCTGTCGCATTGGCTAATCTTGAAGTAGATTATTGTGATTATACGAAAACTGAAATACTGTATGAACAAATGGTAAAGCTATTGAATTAAAAGAAATATTAGCGTTAGCAAAGGTGCTATCTATTGATTTTATTCCTACATAAATTATTATTAAATATATAATTCATATTTTTTTATATTTTTTACATATGCGTATTTTCTTGCAAAAATATCATGACAAAAAAATTCACATGATAATATAAAATGTTGGATAATGTATTTAAATTCAAAAAGGGAACGTTAAAGAAATTACCACTTCAAACGGCTTTAATATGAGAATGTCTCTGATTAAACCTAAAATCTGGATATATCGAACAGTTTCTTTGTTTTTGGAAAGTGTCGATATAACCATAAAAGTCTAATTTATATCCAAAGCCTTTTTTATATTTATTGCCAAGGTTCATTAATCAATAACGATAAGAACAGTCTTATAAATTTTAGTGCAAACATCTTGGTCAAGCATTCAAACAAAATTTAATATATTGAGTGTGTCGACATTCTAACAATCTATAGAATATGTGATACAAAAATAGCTTCTATCGCTATGTATTGATTAGTGATGTAGTAGAATCGTCCCAATGGTTGTCGTAACTTGCCGTGACGATTCTACTGTATCACCACTATCGCAGATTATAATTTCGCAAGCAATACTAACTGATTACGTCTATAGCAAAATTGTTAGACATTTTTACTTAATGCTATTGACTTCGTTAGTAAAATTTCTAAGTGGTCTTAAAAAAATTAATCTGACCGCGAATCTTCCTGTGAGTTGTATCTTCTAGAATCATGTGAAAAGGTTGTAAGGTCATCTGACTGATCCCTCACTTATTGGTAAGGCTGGATTTGCTCGACAATTGGCACAGAATTTTGTAACACTTGCAAAGATAGGAAATCCGTAATAATTCTTATAAAGTATAAATTGATCCTCAATCTCAATTTCATAGACCACATCTGGAATATGAATTCTCAACTGCCGACCATCTTAAATGCAACTTATTTAACCTCAGGACTAAGTCGTGGATTTTTCGAATTTGTGACCAAAGTTGGCGAAGCTAGAAGCAAGCAGGTAAAAATATAAACATTCATATATAAAAGTCAAAAAAAAAAAGAAAATTTGGATGTAATCTGTTGAATGTATAATTATAAATTGAATTCAATTACTAAAAAAAAAAAACATTTTTTAATGATTAAAGGAGGAAGACCGATATGTATCTCAAGAAATTGATTCTCTCAAAACCAAATTAAATCAACCCGATATTTCTTCTGTAAATTTTCTTAATTTATTTAAATTTCATACCTCTACTGAATATTTCATAACTTTATTTCTTTTTATATAAATTGAATAATTGTAAATATATGTATTACCGAAAATAAAGAAAAAAATTAGAGATTACATAACCAGATTGATTTACTGTGACATGTTGGGATATAATGTCGAATTTGGTCATATTCATGCCGTCAAATTGGCACAATCTGCTAAAGGATTGTGGGATAAACGAATTGGCAAGTTCTTTTTGCAAACAAAGTTACAATAATAATGTAAACAATAAACTTGCCTAGATATCACATCGAATTAATATTGAATGTATAATTATATAGGCTATTTGGCTTGTTCTTTATTTTTATATGAGACGCATGAACTTAGTATCATGTTAATTAATACATTACAAAAGGTATTTTAAAAACATGATTTTATGTTTGATTTTATAACTATTGTTAATCATAATGTATCTTTTTCACAGGATCTTAAGAGCAACAATTATCTTGAAGTGTGCTCTGCATTAACCGCTTTATGTCATTTACTAAATAAAGATATGATACCGGCTGTATTTGGACTTTTAGAGGAAGCTTTAACGCATCCAAAGTAAAAAAAAAAATTTAATTACATTTAGTTCACATTATACTCAAATCATATTAACAGTAAAACTGGATTTGCTTTTTTATAAGAGATATTGTTCGTAAGAAAGCTGTAATGGTATTTCACAGATTATTTCTTGATGCTCCAGACACGATGATGCATCTTGACGAAAAATTTCGTCAGATGTTGACAGAACGTGAACCAAGTGTATTAGGTTCCATATTATGTCTTTTTCTTGAATTTGTGAAGGTATTATTGTCGTCAAACTCTTTACTGGTTATTGTATATCTATTGATTATTTTTATATACTTTTTATTTAGGCTGACCCTAATAAATTCAAAGATTTGGTTCCTTCGTTAATTAGCATTTTGGAACAAGTTCTTGATAGGTGGCTGCCACGGGGCTATGATTATCATGGTGTTCCAGCACCATGGATCCAAATAAAAATAATCGAGATCATGGGATTACTAGCGCAAGATGACGAAAAGTAAGTTATTATGTATTGCTATTCTTCAGAATTATACATTTCTTATTAGATATTTTTGTCTAGGATAAGTTCAGAAATTGGTCCCCTTATTGTTCATACTCTTAGAAAAGCAGAAAATGGTGTAGATGCTGCTTATGGTTTGTTTCTTCTTCTTCTTCTTCGGACGTTATCTTAAATATTAATTGTCATTAACTTTAATATGTGTGAATAGCGATAATATTCGAATGTATTAGACAAATATCACGATTACATCCACAAACATTATCTACTCTCATTCATAAATCCCCAAACCTTAACCCATTAAATGTAATAACTCGATTTTTAAAATCCAATAATCATAATCTCAAATATTTGGGATTGACCTGCTTGTCTGAGATCGATCCTGTGTGGTGGATTGAAGGAGAATGGTGGGGTGAAGAACAAATGAGCATAATTGTGGATTGTTTAGAAGAGAGAGATGATACTTTGAAGAGAAAAGTTAGTTTTGATCATTTTTTTAAAATCTAAGTATTATGATTAATCTTCTTAACATACATTCACATTCCCAGACATTAGATTTGCTTTACGCAATGGTTAATTCACAGAACGTTGTGGTGGTTATGGAACATATGATCAATGCTTTACGTACTATTTCAACAACTGATGAATTTTCACGCATACTTTTGGTGAATAGAATTGTCGAAATATCTGGAAAATATCCTCTTAATTTGCAAATCAAAATAGTATAATGTATTTTTTTTAAATTTGGATTTTCTGTTGTTCTTGACCAAATTTATCATCAATATTGCTCAACACGTTCCTTCCAAGTCCTGAATGGTTGATAAAAACGATCATCACAACATTTGAAATTGCTAGTGATTTATTGGATGATAAAACTGTAAACTCTATATTTCTAATTATTTCAAAAAGTTTGTGAAAAATAAATATAATCATATGTTCGTTTGCATTCATTAAGTTTCGATTATTCAAATAATTTTGTTTTCATAGGTGCTGAAAGCAAGGAAAAGGGTGAAGAAATTCGCCAATGTGCAGTATCAGAAGCGATAAGAATTTTAGAAACTGATATTAGCAATACGACCAAGAACCTAATTTCATGGTCTTTTCGAGTTGAATATTTTACCTTATTAGATTATTCTATATTCCGTCTAAATGTATTATTGACTTTGTTTTTTTTTTTAGGTATTAGGAGAATTTGCAGAGTATACTGAACTTCAAGAAAATGTATATAATAGATTATGTGATTTATTAGCACAAGGTAAAAATAATGAATTGTTAAAGTCTGAAAGTTGGAACAAAAATCAATTAATCACAATCATAATTAATTTTCTTTAGTTGATTATGAACTTCAAGCTCAAATAATTACTACGCTGTTAAAATTCGTCTCAAAGATGAAACATTGCCCCGATAATATAATAGAATGTGTGGAAAAATGTTGTCAATCATCATCTGGAGATGTAAAACAAGCAAGTAACATATGTTTTTTTTATTTTACATTATTATGACTATATATAACATTGAAATGAATTGGACATTTTAGAGAAGTCGTGAGTTTATAATTTTATCAAAGGACTTTATACTTTTGGATAAAATTGTAACACCTTGCGAAAAATTTGATGACTTTACAGTGCGTATACTTTAATTAATCCTATCTTTACAATCTTGGTAAAAGCATCGGTAAAATTTTCATTTTTGTTTGCTAAAGATTGATGAATCATTATCCTTTCTTGATGATTTCGTCGAAGATGCATTGAAAAATGGTGCAAAACCATATAATCGAATACCAATTTCTCGTGAAGACACAATTGCAGGTAAGAATAACATTACAACGGATTTGTAAAATATCCTAAAATATGAAAATTTTGACGAGTCATCTGATCAATAGGATATTTGACTTCATGTGTTAACTTATATATTAATATTCTGATCAAACAATGATATACATATTAGAAAAACGTAACAAGGTTAAAAATCATTTTTAATAAGAACGATAAATTTAAATGAGTTAAAAATGGGTCGCGATAGTGAAAAAATTAGTTAGACGCATTGTTATTATAGATCGGTGCGCCAATAATTTTTTGGGAGGGTTCAATATTGACAAATGCGCCACAATTAAGTTAACAATATGCATTTAATACAATTAACCTTTTCTTATTATTACATTTTGTTATCAATTATCAATAGCGACTGAAATTCGTTATGAAGCTTATGAAAAACCTAACTTACCGTCTTTCCCTAAACACATGACCAGTTTGACAACCTACACTGATACTATGTTATCGGCAACTGATAGAAATATGTCATTGTTTGATGATCGAAGTAATCAGTATAGTCGAGGTGTAGGCCTTCCAGTTACTCCCGGTCAGCTAGCTTGGTTTGGAATTACACAAGAAAATTTATCAACAGAGAATGTGTATGAGCACACAAGTTTTCTGGCAACTCCACAAGAACCTAATTATAGTGATTATGAGGAAGTCGATTCAAAGTATTTACATCACTAATTATTCTTATAATCAGTGTTGGTTTGACCAGTCCAGTCCAAGGATTATATTGTCAAATGACAGATTTAAATATAGTTTATAATATAATATATATAATATATATATTTATATAATAAACTTGACCCGGTTGACCAATTTGACCAACAAATTTTTTGGTTGACCACTAATTTTAACAACACTGCTTATAATATAGGCTAGATATCGAAAAAGGGGACCAAATCAACAATTTTTTTAAATAAAATTTTGCATTATAGTATTTTATTATAAAAATTAATTTCCCTCCAAACCATTTGGTCCCTTTTCTCAGCATCTAGTCCATATATCACATCATATTACTGACATAATGATTAAATTCATTCAGACGCCAGTCGATGGCATCATCATTACCAAAAATGAAGATACAGTCAAGTACACAAAGTTGGAGTCGTTCTGGATATAAACCAATTCATAACACAGAAAGGTATGACTAGCTTGTCTTATCCGTAAAGTGCAGACTGATGTATCCGGATATTTACAAAGATTGATGATATACCCAGGATATATTTTTCATCTTCAAACTTTTATTATCCTGGCTATTTTTCAAAACACAATGTTACTATTTTTTGAATTATAATATGTATACTATTCGGATATAATCAAGTCGGCACGTTATGGTAATTCAATTATATAGTAGATTTTCAGTATATCACATTCATAAAATCATTTGAATCTCTTTTTTTTACAAACCACAGTGATAAGTATGTTATTTATTTTTAATTTTTTTTTTAAAAAAATCCACTATTTGTAATCAAAATACTGCTTTGCTAGAAGGTTAATAAAATATAACATAAGCAATGTCCATTCATCCTTGCGACCTTCAGATAGGGTAGTTATTTTTCAATATTTCTCAATAATCAACTGACACTATTTCTTAGTCCAACATTACTTTCACGTATTATTATCATATTTATATTTAGGTACTATCTACCACATCGGCAACTCCAAAAGCAACAATGACACCAGAGAAAGAGAGACTAGCTTCTGCTTTGTTTAGTGGTGTGGGGACTTCGTCTGTAATTAGTGACTCAACGCCTGCGCAGGCTGGACTAATAACAAGAAGTTCGTCAGAATCTCAACGTGGAACTACGGTAATTATTGTCAAAATTTTTTGAAATATATATTTTTTTTAGATTGGGCTAAAATTTAGAGTTATAGTTGCTATGAATAGATAATAGTGACCAAATTGCAGCATTGTCCGCGACACAATTATTATATTTTTTACACTATTAAAACATACATGATTTTTTTTTGAAAATCACGTAATGTATAACCATATACCTTCTGTTCATATAATATAGGGCAATGTCGTACGTTTTTGATGTCTCAAGCCTTCAAAGTTTTTTGACATGTTCCGTCCAATTTCCTTCCGGAGGTCCAAACTTTTATAATTAATAATTTACATATATTTTATTATTTCTAAATAATTAAAATAGATTATCTTAATAAATTTTGATTGACTTTTTTTTTGGTCAAAATGTCCAATTACAACACCGATGTAGGGTGTGACACAACCCAATAATAACTATGGGTTCTCAGAGTGGTAATTAACTGATCTATTACAAAATTAAGACGTGATGCAAAAGGCTCTGTTATAGAATTAAATGATATCTTTTTGAATTATTTCAGAAAATATTTATATTAGTTGTCTCTGAACTAATTTTTTTTTGTTTGATAATTATACTTGTGCAATGAAAAGATTAGTCGCACAGGTTGACTAAAATTTCTGGACGAAATACATCAAAGTAACAAATTTTGCTCGAGATCATTCAAAATTTTACTAATGAAATCACATTAAGTAAAAATACCCATATGATAATTTTGCTATAGAAAAGTTGATTGACATTCAAAGTTGTTGGTGATAAGTTACATAAAATTTAATGATGATTTACCAGATTGCTATTAATTCCTGTTATGTAGCATTAATGTTAAAACAAAGCATGCCTATTTGTACTAACCCAAGCTTTTACATATTTCTTATTGTTTTGATTCTTACATTACGATATTTGATTGATCAATTGATTGTTACCACTAGTGATAAGATAATTTTTCTTTAAAATGCCAAAAAAACCTACACTTTTTTCAATTACACCGAATTTGGTTGGATTACAGTTTCATTCGATCTAATGAATTTTGATTGCATAATTAATCTATTCTTTTGCAGTATAAGACTATTGACCTTCTGTATATAATCTACCCAAATAGCAGGGATACAGAAATTGTGATTTTGCTTTACTATGATTCTTGACATCAAATCATAATTGCAAAATTACATATATAAGAGTTGACGTAAAAATGATGGCACTCTCGAATTTAAATCACATAAATACCGTGTCCATGTCAAATAACACCGTGTTCTTCACGTGGACACTACTCAATCTTAAAATGCTTTATAACGAACAAAATTTTTAGAAGCAATCTCCAAAATAACCATTTCAGTATAGAGATGACTATCGCTATATACTACACATTTTTATAAAAACTAAATTTGGTCTAGTAATGAATTCTGATTGACTTATCATTATACACCATTCAAGTGATTATTATCGTTACACACAGAGGACGTAAGAATACAACGCTTATATCGATATCTATACTACTCAAATTCTAACGTTTGTCGTTTATAATTAATCTGGTTGGTCAGATTTTGTTCTCGTGATGAATTGTGTTACTTACCATTTGTGCAACTATAAAATAAGACCAAAAAGGATTATACTTACTTATGATCATTTTGGAACAGCCTTTAACTATGTGCCAGATTTGTAAAGATTTCTTGAACTAGCAAATTTGGTTTTACTCTAATGATATTTTTTTTTCTTATCAGATTTTTACTAACCATTTTGTTAATGTTTAACCTTTAAAAATTTTTGTTTAAGAATTGTATTGAATTGAATCAAGGCATAAGCCGAAATCAGAATCTTATCGATGCATTCTGAGATAATATTTTATATGTTCCAAAATTTGTGAAATGATCAGAAGATCATGTTCAATATAAAATTTAAATTTATACATATCTAAAAAATATATATAAGCTTGATTATGACTTATATTATTAATAAGCATGAATCAGAATTGGATATTTATTTTTAACAATTATTGCTAGAATCTATTAAATAATATACATATTTGTTTTGCTTTTAGACACGGATATATAGACGTAACAGTTAACTAGTATATCTAGTAAAGTTCTTGCATTCATGTCCTTTTGTGGCGCTCCGCGAAATACGGTATTAGATGATAAATGGGGAATGGATTAGGAAACCCACCGTTTTGCACTTACTTTCAAACAGTGATTTTCCTAATCCATTCCCTAAATGTCAATACCTAACAACTTTAACATCTCAAAAAATTTAACTGATAAGGTAAAGGTGGTATTGTAACGAAGGAGGGTATTGTGGTAACTCTATGTCTATAAGATGGTTTTATACCACTCGATTCGTCTAATAAGGGCGAATCGAATGATATAAAAATCATTCAGTTTATATTAATAATTGCGAGTTATATTAAGTTCGCCATAAATTCGCCGCAATACTCCAAGCTTTGTACAATGTTCGAATGCTAATATCTCGTGATTCTGTAATCAGGCTCGAGAGATTTTTGTACCATACGATTTATCTTGATGAATACCATAAAATTCGTTCAATTTGGGGCAATATATTACATGTTATTCTAGATTATCTATTAACTCCGCCACGATACCACTTTACCTTAATAATGAAGAAATTGGGGGTTTTTTTTAAATTGTTTTACAGTAATAAAACGTCAAAAATATCTATTGTAGCTAGGGAGTATGCTACTCCATTACCATTTTTTTTTTGTCGGTTTACTAAAAAAAACAAACCGGATCAGCCGATTAACTAATCAAAATCCAGAATTTGCGCACACACAGACGTCAGGGTTAGTTAAAAAATCAACTAGTCAACTCATCGATTTCAACTAGTTCAATTCCGGCTGATTCGTTTATTTCTTTAGTTTGATTGGCTAATCAACAAATCAGTCACATGATATAAAAATCGATTGGTTGCAACTACTAATAAAAGAGTTGGATCCCCATAACGATATAAATAAAATAATTTTTTCAATTGTGTAATCAGTGATATGATTTGTATTACAGAATCCACCAGAAATGATATGTAAATAGTTTTACCGAAAGAGCTATCCATATGTTGCGTTTAGTTTTCTCCCTATTTGTGTTATCTATAATTAATTATAAATTTACCATTTACAGTATAACTTCGATATAGCGAGCTCCAGAGCTGGGTATTTGGTTCGATATATCAAGGTTTCGATCCATTGAGGTACCTTAATATAACGAATATAATAAGGTATCTCAATGAAAAATCTTGATATATCGAACTAATCATTCCAGTTCTGAAATGCACTGTTTATATGTTACACAAAAATCACTATACTATTAAATATTTCGTTATACGTATCAAGGTAATTTTATTATAAATAAAAACATTATTCTTCATTATACAGTATAACAAGGCTTTATAATTATGTTAAAGTATTTTTGTGTAATCAAGGTTTTAGCTAAAAAAATCTTCGTTATGATTACAAATTTGGTTTATCGAGGTTCGTTATGTAGTTATAATCAGGAGTACTAAATAATTGATTATGAAGGCAATTAATTGCAATTATATTTTCAATATTAAAACTTACGCGTAATATCTTATTCAGTTAGCATTTATAACGAATATGTTCCTATTAAATGAAAAAAATTTTATTAGTAAAACGTTATGTTCTCAAAAAGTACTTCCAAGAATTGATTTACATCAGCCAATTATAAATTATACTAATTTTCTATGAACTGGGTAATGTGCATGCCACGAATAACACGTGCTTTGTATTTATGTATTTATGTATCTGATTGGTTATCGTGTTTATTCACGAGGTTACGCGATAAATAAAATTTCTTTTCGCGACATGATTTTTAATTATTTAAACAGATTTTAATTCATTTTCTTTAATCAGTTTACACTTTTTTTTTCTCTCGTATTTTTTTTTCTTATATTTTCTCTTTTTTTTTATTCATATTTTTTCGTTTAGCTTTACTCATTTACATGCGTTTTTATTTATGATGACCATTCTTTTTAAAGTATTTTTATCTGAGACAACAAACAATTATCATACCTACCTTTTTGAAACTGCTAAAGTGCGCGGCACTTAAAGACTATATTTGTCCCATTTTGAGATCGTCAATAGTTACTATATAGTAAAGTCAAAATCCTACTATGTAAATGATATTTTAGTGCATTAAGTAAAGTTGTTCAGATCAAAATACCCCTAGTTTGAAGTTTTACTTAAATAATTTTTTATTAATACATTTTTACATTCTATAATTATGCGGAAAAAATTAGGTTACCTTCGGCAAAGTTATTTCGGAGTTACGTTAGTCTGTGTTTATATGATTTGACCAAACTTATAATGTAATTTTGGTAGAATACGTGTTTCTGAGAACTTTGCCAGAGGTGTTATTTATAATAAATTTAACCTGCAAAGTTATAATATACAAAAATGTATTAATAAAAAGTTATTTTTTAAAATTAAATGTATATTGATCTTTTAAACAGCTTTATTTAATATATGAATATTTGATTTACATAAATAGTGAAATTTGATTTTACTATGTGATAATTGTTGATAATTTTTTTAATTTAAAAGTAAATTATTTTATTTGTATAGTCAGACCTTGATATAATTACAAGGTTAAAAAACCAAAATTTGGTAATTATAATAAGTTGTAACTTTATAATGTTAAAAATTTATGTGTTAAAAATTAAATAGTATAACTAAAACAAGGTTATAACTATATTAAAAGTAATTATAATAAGTTTTGACTATATATACCACAGAGTAAATTACAAAACCCACTTTCAAACTTGTTTACTGTTCAATTTTATAGTGAAACTTTTGTATAATTGGCTATTAATTTAATTAAATTTTATATTATTTATACAATTTAAAGTACTTTTGCAAAAACAAATATATAATAAGATAAAAACATATATAAGATGTTTATTAAAGTTGTAGAACTTTATTGTTAAAATGTATCATTAACTTTTATTTTATTAAAAAGGCTGGTATAGTAGTAACTTTTCAAAAACAAATAAAATAAAGCTATTACTATGCTGACTTTTTTTAAAAAAATAAAAAATGTTTTTTTTAACAATAGATCCAACAACTCTAAAAAAACATCACATATATATATATCTTTAATTTTGTGTTGTTTTGTAAAAGTATTTTAAACCGTATTAAACCGTATAAATATAAATTCAGGTAATATATTTGTACTGTAGCCACATCCCATAAAAGCCAATCAATTTTAAAGATCAGGTATAACGTAACACGATCAGGAAAATTCGTTCGTTTTATCAATAACTCAAAATTGAGTATATGAAACTACTCTTTGGGTTCTAACAAAAAAAACTTCCTTGATAACTTTTACTATAAAACACCTATAGTATTTTTACCTAACCCTAACCTAATGAACAAAAAATGGATATTTTAGTTACGGCTATAGTAGCCTATGGCTACAAATATATTAATCCTTAAAATTAATAGTCAATATACGAAAGTTTTATTATAATGTTCAATCATCATTGCTTACTCAACGAATCCTTTTAAATTTTGTAAAAAGAATAGTTAGTAGATATTATATAAATCTATAAAGCTAAATATTGTTTTTGCAAAATTTTGAATACTCCCTGAAGAGGGATGTTCTCATAAAAGTATTAGTTTGAATTAATAAGTATTGATGAATTTTCAAATTTAAATTTTGTTATATACATTTTGACAAATAATTAATAAATTATAGCCTATCACAAATTTGACCAACCTGGATCATATTGCCTTTATTTCTAATGTTTATATAAATCAATGCTTGTAAACTATAAGTCCCACCAAAGTAACTTGTAAGTTAAATAATTTACAAAGAATTAATGTTGAATGTAATTTATAATGCTAAAGATGAACATAATGTGAAAATTGAGATGTTCCAATACAACAATGTACCATGTTACAAAAAAAAATATGCCATTACAAAAATATGTTACTACTATGTTTTTCAACACGTCCAAAAATTTTAGTAAACCAATTTTTCCATTCCATCAAAAGACCAACACTAGTTCCAAACACCAAGAAAATAGATATACCCACTGATGCTGTTAATAGTTCTGCTATAGTTAAGAAAACAATATTCGGAATGTGTCCATTTGGAATATATGCACATTGATTTTGACCATCATTTGTTGACAAATGATTCTTAAGGCAGTTTAGCCAATCAATTATCCATGAATCAACATCGGTTGTGGAAGATAAAAGTGGAGATAATTGACTTGTTGCCGTCACTGAAAATATCTAAAGAATAATTCAAATTAATAAAATTAATGAAATATAATAAGTAAAATAAAAAGAAAATAATGAAGAATTACAAGTTACCATAAAGATAATGTAAGTAATCAATAAAACCATCGCTAATAATAAAGAGCGCCATTGAATTTTAATGACATTCAAAACATCTTGACTAGTGACATGATCTAAAGTGCCAGTTGAGTTTGTTACGATCGTTCCTAAGGATGAATCTTCGAAATCACGTGCCAACATCCATTGTGCCTACGTGTAAGTCAAAAAAATTATCGGATTTTTATGTTTGATATCATGAATATTAATGATAAACTTAAGAGATTTATTTACCTTAGCAACATAAATAAATGTTACAATATGAATTAAAAACGCAGGTATAACAAACATGGCCAGTGGGGCCCAGAATAATTCTTTAGAGATATTTTTGGAAACCATACAGACGGCACCAAAATCGAATGAAATATTATTTGTGATGGCTGGTACGAAGGTAAATACTAGTGATATTATCCAAATAAATATTTGTGCATGAACATAATATTTGTGAAGTAAATTTGATTTCCAAACAGTTTGAATGTGTAAATGTATGATTAAAAGGAAACAAAAAAGGATGAGAAGAAACGTTGACAAGATCAGCAGTACTCCTAGTTAAATATATAAAAATGGGTTAAAGAGAGTTATATGAAAGATGTTTTTTTTTTTTTAGAAATATTTAGAATAATATTATATTTACCTTGTACACCGCAAAGAACATTGTTTTTCATGGTTGATTGAGTGAAGTCATCAGCACATTGAATACTTTTATGGTTTCCAATGTAAAAAAAATTGATACCGATGAATGCCAGGAGACAAATATTAAAAATAAGAACGATCATAGCCGGATGCTCTCTTTTATTTGGCAGCACCAAATAACTCAATACGATAATTGCAATACAAACAAATGAAATAACTCTTAAAACGCTTAAAACTGTATATATCATATCTATATGACCCTCTGGATAGAAATTATTTATGTAGGGGCACGGAATGCAACATCCTCCAAAACATGTTTGGCCGGTATAATTATATATAGGTGAAGCTATCAATGGAGCAGGGCAAACATTTATTTGATTCAATCGAGTAAAATTTCTTGATTCTGAAAGAGTTGATATCGGAAATATTTCAAGAATCAAGAATAGAATACTTAAAATGTATTTATATGGATAATTTCTCATATTCGAAAGCATTCTATTTGTTTCCTGGCCGCAAAGTCGTTAAATTAAGCATTCGCAAGCAAAAAGTGCTTTACGAATTCAATGATGCTCAATAGTTTTGAATATCAAGTTAATCATTAGCCTACGATTAAGCTTTATATATATTTTTTTTATTGTACAAATAACTCTATAAGTTTATGATATTAGTTGTAAATGAACTCATTTTGGAAGATTTACGCTCCTTGTTTTAGTGGCATAAGAAGCTAGAAAAAAATTATTTGTTTAACAATGTGACGTTGATTATTACTTTAGAGATTAACGAATTATCGCCATCGTTTCCTTGTCGATTAACTTTTGTCGATTTTATCATGTAGTGTTATCATTTAAGTTATAACCATCATATAATGGACAAGTATGATGTTATTAGTCAATTCAATCTAATTAACTTTATTTTTTTTCAGATCTGCATTTGTGGAATTCGAGATTAATAATTCTGTTAATCATTATCATATTAGTGCTCAAATTGCAACTATCGAATTTCAGGATTTTTAATTAATGTCTAGCCGTATCGATGACGAATACCTGAAGTTGTAACTTCAAGTGTTCAAGTGTCTGAAATTATTAACTAATGCGTGCAAATATATATATATATATATCAAATTTCAGGGGTACGGTACAATTTCAGGTGCTTTAAAGTTGCAACTTAGACAGGCGCCAACTTCAAACACTACAGTATATCGATATAATTAAAAGTTAATTGTTTGCGTTTCTTTTTTTATTCACGGCATTAATTAACTAACACATATATTTATATATTAATCTTGGGTTTGATTGGTCCAATCTGACACATTCCTGGATGTCTAAATCAGTAGTTTAAAATAAAGATAACATTTTTTTAGTGTTAAGCATAATAAATTTGTTAGTGTTATATTCATAGACAATTTGAACTTTTTTATGAATTAACCAATCTTCAAGTACCAAAGTGTTGCCAACTTTCTAATACCATCAACTAGCGTTAGCAAAAAGGATGAACGTTAAAGCCAGGCACCAGTTAGGGTTACTTTTTTGATTCTGTTAGCGGGTTATATAGAAATCAAGAATACAATTTATGCCGTATGTAAATCATTATATGGCTTTTAACGGACCCACCAAAAAGCGATTAACCAATCGGAGAACGCAAATCCCGGATCAGCACGACACATGCACAAAACAGCAAAAAACGGAAACACTAGAAAGCGTTTGAATCTAATCAAAAATGACTGGAACGAAGTTTTACATGCTCTAGATGGTTATTCATTTCTTTAACCTAAACTTTTTTTACATATTTAGTTATTTTTATGTTAAGTTCCTTCTTTGAGTTTGTATCATATACAATTAGTATTTCTTACCCCACACTTCGATCAGATAACCATACTTGGGAGATTTACAAAGGTGTAATTTATTACGTACGTAGTACCGGTACGTATTAACGTTTAATTCTGATAATAGCAATACATATGTAGATCAGTTAAATGATACGTGTCGAATGTATAATCGGTATATGTAAATTTTTTGTAAAGATATTAGCCTTGAATAATTCGTAATTCGGACGAAGTGATTAAATTATTGTTGACCACAGCTTACAGTATCACAGTACTCCAAAGTCTTGATTTTCATTTTACTGGATCCTAATTTGAAGCATTATACGTAGTACGTAATACCGATACATAGTCGTAATTTAAATCATATGATAATCAGGAGGCGCGTGACATTATGCATAATGTATTAAATTCGTTACCCGACGAAGTGAAAATCATATTAATTAAAAAGTAGTGGTAGTAAATCAATATAGTTGTACTCCCAGAAATTTCCGTCTACGTAAGACAATTTCTGCCTAGATTTTTCAACAGCCGAAAATCACCGTCATTTGTAATAACAACATCCGACTAAGTTCCGGTTAGGAAAAACCACTTTCGAAGAAAAATCACATTATATCGCCTGGAATTTTTGTGCACTGACACCCGGGTCTTATTCAAAAAGTAGGCTGGTAAGGATGGATATTAAATTATATCAGCGTCTAGTGATATAAATTGAAAATCGATTAATCGTTAACTGGTTGAGTTGAAACTAATCTGATTAATACTTGATTGATAATTTTTTTCTGAATAATAATAACCCGTGATCTTGATATAGTAATCGGTATTATTGCGGTTTGCAAGTTTTATTGTTCGATTGTTAGGTGATTACTTGAAATTTCTGATTTCTTAAAAGCTACTCCGACATTGCAATATGATATTATCATTAGTGATGCAGACATTTATTAAGGTAGTGACTACCCACAGCATTACGGTTATGACGCGGGAGTTGTACTACCTCAAGGTCATATCGTCGTTGGGTATGCCGTGAATGGAGTAGTATGTCATGGTGACGTAGTATGGCATGAAAGATTCTATCAAAATCGATATTTAATAGATATTGCTGTACTTCATTACATAAGACAATTCTAATAAATTAACAGTACTGCATTCTGATACGGAAAATAAAGATTTGTCAAAGGAAATTGTTCAAGTTGCTGATGCTCACGGTAATCTGGATTTTTCTAGCTGCCAGAAGTTGGCTGAAGAGAACGATTTCGAAGGCACTTACTGGCTCAGATATTGCTTCAAGTTTGGAATAGACATCAAGAAGGATAAGAGAAAGGTATTTGAACTTTACCATAAATCATTCACTATGAATTATCCTCATGTGTTATATCAGGTCAGTTACTGGGGATCAGAGTCGGACAAGATAACGAAAAACTTTTACATATTATCTAAAGTCTTCTGAGATGGAATTGTATAATGAAAATGTGATAAGTGGTAATTATAACATTTTGCCTTGCTATAGATGTATTAAAAAAATGAACCTTTCACACAAACAGCAGATGTGTGTAGATTAGGAGTTATTATGGCAGAAATATCAACTGGTAAAAGACTTTCTGATGGCCATGAATTTGACGTCAAACTTACTGTAAAGGATTAAGGCCAGAGTTGCTCCTAGACTTCCGGATACTTATATTGAACTGGCTAATCAATGCATGGATGCTGATCCAAAAAAGCGACTAGAGGCTTGGAAAAGACCAGGAATTCTAAAAATAGATTTCTATCCACAGCGAAGTTGTGGGTTTTTAATCGATTCGATGATGATAACACGTAATTAATTGATTAAAACCCCACAACTTCGCCATGGATAGAAATCTATTTTTAGAATTCCTGGTTTTCTCTTGGCGTCACCTAATATAACACTAAAATATCTGGATCGCATATGCACCAATAAAATCATTTATATAAAAGAGATCTTACTAGGTGATTCTATTAATTTATTTCATTGATTAAATTTAATTTATTTCATTGATTAAGTTTAATTTATTTCATTGATTAAATTTAATTTATTTCATTGATTAAATTTAATTGATTTATGCTTATAATTTTAAGTAAATCCATCTATTTTATTGAGATTTTAGATTATTAGTGATTTCGTTTTATCGTTATTTTTTCTAAATTAGTATTTTTTAATAAAACTTTTAAGATTATTTCTTATATACGTATAAAAATTACAACTAAGATTTTTTGTGGTTGCTTTTAATTTTATATATAAGTTTGATATATCGATACACAAATGATGCAACACGTGATAATTTTTATGATAAAACAGAACTATTGAAATTTTCACTCTATAATAAAAATTTTTTAAAAAAATTTTTTTATATCAGAATAAATTTCATCAATCATAGTTTCTAAAAAATATTTTTTCAGATTTTTTTAAAAAAATTTTATGCCAAAGTTGTTTTAAGGTCGAAATTTTAGTAAAAATTTTTTATAAGTATTATATTTTTTTTTTACTATGGTTTTGACCTTAGAACAACTTTGGCATAAAAATTTTTGAAAAATCTATAAAAATATTTTTTGGAAACTATAATTGATGAAATTTATCTTGATATAAAAAAATTAATTTTAAAAATTTTTTCTAAAAAATTTTTATTATAGAGTGAAAATTTCAATAGTTACTATGATTTATAAAAATTATCGCGTTTGCATTATTTATGGTTGCCAGTGTATACACGGATTTTTTATAAGATTTTTATTTGTGAAATAAAAATATTCATAATAAATGCATGGAAAATGTTAAAACTATTGCTATAGTTAACGGATCATACTAATTACTTAATCTGGATTGTAAATATTGTAAATCAACGGATTACATCACTACATACAGTGGATTTTTATGAAAGTAGAAATAATATCTGTAATTGATTTTTTATCCAGAATCAAAAGCTGAATCATAAATAGAGTTGAATATGAAACTTGTGAATTGTTATTATTTGTTAAAAATATAATAGAATTGTATAACCAATTCGTAAGTATTTATGTACAATATCGTTAAAAAAAAGTTTGGCCCAACAGGAAAGTAATGTCATGGTTCGTTGAGAGAGCAGTTTAGTTCTCGCCATAAATTTTGTAGTGAAATCTCTCTTAGAATGCTATATAACGCAAACTGTGAAAAAACTTCGCTAAGTTTATAAATTCTCGTATACACAAAATATTGGCAGGTACATATAAAAAATTAGGTAAAAAAGGTATTTATTCTATTAATAATCTCAAACTTGTTAATACAAAATACATACGATACAATATATAAGCAGAGTTATTACAATCAACAGATCAAAAACATTGCAAGGATTAAGTATTAAACCCGGATCTTCCTCGATTATAAGCTTACCATTTTCAATTAAATAATTAATAATAAAAGTTTATTAATTCTAACGTAATAATGCGGTCTTGAATAAAACGCTCCTAATTACCTCTAAATAAATTTGGTTAGAAGTTTTTGATTCTTTTATATAGTAATCGCTAGCACTTTATTGAGGTTATAACAGATATTTGCAAATGATTTTTGATTAGTAAAACATATTGTGTCCTTAAAAGTAACTCAAAATATATGAAATTAACCGAATTTTTTAAAGCAAACCAATAGGGTATATGTATAGCTTCATACAATCCGCTTCATTTCCAATGTCCAGCACGAGATTACAGTATATCGGAAACAAATTGTGGGCATGTAATTTACGGATATGAAAATCTGGCTATAGGATCACGCTGACCAATCGGATTTAAGATTTTTCGAACGCACGACATTCTTTGGTAAACCATAACAAAACATTAAGCAAAAAATTTTCCCTAAAGATTGTTTGCACTTGATCTTTTGATTTAATTGGATAAAAATCACGAGGGTGGCGGATTTTTTGTGAGAGAGTTGCCAACTATGTAGACCATACACTTCGTGATTTCATCAATCCGTTTATGGTACAATAATCAATTCTTAGTCGATTAACTCTTAATCGATTAACTGTTAATTATAACTCTTTTCAAAAAGATGTGGCATATTTCTTTGAAATCGATAAAATTCTTAAAATCGATAAAATTCTTAAAATCTATAAAATTCTTAAAATCTATAAAATTCTTAAAATCTATAAAATTCTTAAAATCGAGAATCTCCGACCCTCACATGACATCGTGATTTGCAGAGGTCACATCTTTTTGCAAAACGCTAATCGATTCTTAGTCGATTTACTCTTAATCGATTAACCGTTAATTATGGCGGTTTGCAGAAAGGTGTAACACTGTGATTTTCGTGACGATGGTGTCAGAAAATTTCAGTTTCTAAATTGCCTATCGATCATAATTTTTATTGCGCTTTGCAAAATGATGTGACCTCTGCAGATCACGATGTCATGTGGGAATCGGAGATTCTATCGATTTTAAGAATTTTGCTGATTGTCTGTTGTTTTATATTTTCGATCACTATATATTTATTAAGGATGGTAAAAAAATCATTTTTCACCGATTTAAAACATGTGATGATTATGTTCCGATTATATTAAATTTAAACCTCAGTATATCAAGATTATAATCATCCATGATTTAAATCGATGAAAATGATTTTTTTACCATCCTAATATTTATTCGAAATCTTTAAAATTGTCTGAGAATCAGCAATCCGCTAAAGTCTGGTGATTTCACATGATACCATGATCTGCAGGTGTACTGGCCTACAAATCCCAACCCCAAAAAATGCAATTACCCTTTACAAAAAATTAAATCAAAAAATAATATTGATATTTTGCAAATATATTATACATAGCTATAAGAATAGATATCATTTGTTTAAATAGATATTATTAATAAAGTTTTTGAGATATTAGTTCGGCAAAGTTTGAGATTTGTGTGCCAAATTATAATAGTTTTGCAAGTATAAACACTACCTGGATCTTAATCAAGGGGCATTATATCTCTGGGGATATTACAAGCAGTAGTCAATAGTACTTAAAAAACTAAACAAAAAAATGATAAACCTTTATTAGATATATTAATAGAAAATGAATTATTCTTGGATAAATAATTTTGGCTATTGACTTTTAGTTGTAGAATCCAAACACATGATAATTGAGTGATGATACCAATTATTTGTTACAAGGATTTTACAATTTTTCTCAAAAAATCCTGAAACAAACTAAAATTTTATTATTTCTCAAGATCTTAATCTATTTAAATATTAGTTGTTTCACATTTTTTTCTTTTCACTTGCATGTATTTTGATTTATGTCATAGTGGAAAATTTACATTCTCTGATCAATTAATTTCTTATATATTAGTGCAAGTGTTTAAAGAATAAGCCTACATCTACAAATGCTTTTTATACACAAAATAAATGAAAAAAGAAATAAAAAATGTTCAACATCTCAAAAAACCTTACTTTTATTTTTAATTTTAATCTTAGTTTATCTCTTAATCTATAGTCAATTCCAGGCAGATTTGTTTAGAAAATTACAAAAAATATGCTTATAATTTATATATTTCAAATTTTAAAAAATTTATTTGAATATTAAGATTATATTATAGTTATTAGTTACTTGATATGTAAGTATCGAAGCAGCTTTTGTCTCAAATCATGTGCTAGTAGATCAAACATGTAATAGGCCTAGGGTTGCAACTTATACCTATACTATATTATACTACTAGTATAATACTGGTATTATACTAGGTATTATACCAGTCTATAGTGGTATAATACTGGTAATAGTATTAATAATAATTAAAACAGTTAATTAAATTGCAGTATTTATTCAATAGATAGATATAAGTAAAATTTATATGTATCTAAACAAGCAAAGTAGCATAGAAGCACTTATATATATTATCAAAAAATTCACAATAGGTCAAAAAAACTAATAAAGTTTTAGTACTTCAATCTAGGTTTGCAAATTGTTACTTATACCAGGAATAAAGTGATATATAAATATTATAAAGTGTACATATGCATTTTTAATAACATATATCTGCAAAATCTTATGTTTAAGATTATTGTGTTAAATGCATAATTTCTAAATTTTATATTGTACAGGTTTTGTCTTAATTTTTTATTGTACTGTTATACATTCTATTATATTTTGAACTTGTGCTAACTGAATATTTATTTGTTAAAAAAAATATGCAGATGTATCAAAAATTTGTTTATCTATTAAAGCATATATTTTTTGTAAATTAATTCATTCATATTTAAGATTTTTTAATGTTTCTTTGTTTCTTAATTTACATTTAGCATAAATACTGTATGTGGCATATAATTATAAAATTTAGTAATAAACATATTATTTAATTAACTTAGCTAGTAATTATACAGTAATAGTCATCTATTAATAAGATCATAATGTTAATTTAATTTAGTTTACATTAATTTGATAAATATAATAATATGACTACATCTTTACTAATTTATCTAAACTTTTAAGATTATGCATTTACTGTATCTTATACCTTATTGTATTTTTTGTTTTTATTTTTATTTTTTTGTAGTTAAACTAGTTTTTTTTGAAGTTAGGATTTTTTATTCAATAGTTAGGATATAGGAACTTACAGCCAAGGCCTTAAAGAAGTCTCTTTACATTAAAGAATATAACTAGTTATATGTACATTTTTGATGTCTAATTAAGTAGTCTGCTGATAGTTCTATACTAACTACTATACCTGCAACTCAACTAGGAGTGTTGTCTATTTAAACTTTTTATATTGCAATCTTTACTGTATTATTAGATCATTTTCATTACATAAGTTAATTAAGAAGGTTTAGATGTTTACTCATATTCTTAGAACCCCATACCTTATTTTATGCAGTGTATCCTTAGAAGCATTGTTATTAAAGCCTTTTATATCTTACATATAGCTAATCTAGTTTTATATAACATGCTATAGTTACTTAATACTTGCAGTTAGGATTAATATTAAATTGCTACATTACATATTTCTACACTTATAAAGTTTATTCAAACTCTAGTATCTATCTTCTCAACATCTTCTTCATTATTATCTACTAACTACAACTCAAAACTGACAGACTCTTTAGATTTTCAATTCAGATAACCTAGTATAATATATCTTAGTATCCTTTTTCGCTAATGCAGTCTGGGAATATACCAAATTTGGTCATCGATGATCTTACCTTATTTGGTAAATAATCATCAGTTGGATAATTCTAGATTTCATGGCACATGAACATGAACCAATCAAATTAATCAAAAGTTCTATATACGAACGAATAACTTATTATTAACGAAGCTATAAGTGAAGCTTCACTTTTTATTAAACATTTTAAATAACGATTTTATTCTAATTAATCATTACTGCCTTTACCAATTCTATATTACAATATTTAGTTTATACCATTAAACAATGCCACCTGTATAGACAATATTATTCAACAACGCTACTTATAAATCAATTTGCAATCTAAATCT
>CAJVQA010002021.1:0-23280 GCA_910591915.1 Cetraspora pellucida
CCTACTTCGGTCATGTACTGCACTTGGACTTGACCACAGGGCTTCGCATTCAATTACTGGCTCCATTTTGGGTTACAAAGGCTAAAATCTTTTTTTTGATTTTTGCCTCCAGCCGGACTTGAACCGTTGACCTTGACTGTAGGGGCATGGGAGCTTAACCGCTAAGCTATGGGACCCATACCCTCATATCTGTTTGGCTTTTAAATGATACTACTGCATAATCTCTTAGTCTTTTCTATCTATTTAGTGATATGTATACTGCTATTGCTTTTCTAACTTTAAGTTCTCTTAGAAGGATTAGTTTAGATATTCCTTTTGGTATTCCTTTTAGTCTTGCTGTATACTTGTTTTTTCTTGTTTTTTTTTTTTTTTTTCTTTGTCTATTGTCATTCTTGTTAGTTTTCTATTTCTTAAAGCAATTACCCATAAGAATATCTGTTCAGTCTCTTTTTTGATTTTAATTACTGCTATCATCCTATATGTGCTTCTTCTCATTTTGCATGAGAATATATTTCCTACTTTTTTTATTACATCAGCAAATTTATAGATGTAAAATATTTCGAAAGATTTTGCATAGCATAATAATTTTGAAATATTGCAAAATAAAATCAAAATTTTTGCTAAATGCAAAATATTTCAAAATATTTCAAAATATATTTCGAAATTATTGTGTTATACAAAAGATTTCAAAATATTTTGCATCTATAATTTACATTGCAGCAATTTGTTTTTTTTTAATTTCGATCTTTTGATTTTTTTTTTGTTTACTATTTTTTTTTTCAAATTTTTTATTTACAATTTTTTTTACTTTTTTGTATTTGTTAGCCAGTTTAATTTTTTGATTTTTTTTTTTTTGTAATCTTATGCTTTGTCGGAAAGACCAGGATCGGGATCTAACTTGGAACTGGTATAAAGGTAAGTACCAGTTTATTTTTTTTTTGTTTTTTTGTTTTTTTTTGTTGTTACTAATTATTGTTTCTTTTTTTTTAGGTCTTGTGCTTCACCAGGAAAGGTTAATGGAGGTGGGATTGAGATCTTGAACCAGAATAAGTACCATTTCCCTATTTTTGTTTTTTTTCATTTGTTTTTTTTTGTTTTTTGTTTTTTTTTTGTTTTACTAATTCTTTTTCTTTTTCTTTAGGTTTTGTGCTTCACCGGGAAGAGTTAATAGAAGCAGAATCAGGATCTTGAACCAGGATCTTGAACCAGGATAAGTAACCTTTTCTTTTTTTGTTTTTTTTTGTTTTCTTTTTTGTTTTTTTGTTTTTTTTTTTGTTTTACTAATTCTTTTTCTTTTTCTTTAGGTCTTGTGTTTTGCCGAGAAGGGTTAATGAAGGCAGGATCAGGATCTTGAACCAGGATAAGTAACCTTTCCTTTTTTTGTTTTTTTTTTGTTTTTTTTTGTTGTTACTAATTCTTTTTCTTTTTCTTTAGGTCTTATGCTTTACCGAGAAAAGTTAATGGAGATCGGGATCTTGAACCAGGATTTTGAATCAAAATAAGTAATCTTTTCTTTTTTTTTGTTTTTTTTTTTGTTTTCTTTTTTGTTTTTTGTTTTTTTTTGTTGTTACTAATTCTTTTTCTTTTTCTTTAGGTTTTGTGCTTTGTCGGAAAGGGTTAATAGAGGCCAGGATCAGGATCTTGAACTAGAATAAGTAATCTTTTCTTTTTTTTGTTTTATTTTTATTTTCTTTTTTGTTTTTTATTTTTTTTTTTGTTGTTACTAATTTTTTTCTTTTTCTTTAGGTCTTATGCTTCACTAGGAAGGGTTAATGGAGGCCAGGATTGGGATCTTGAACTGGGATCTTGAATCAGGATAAGTAACCTTTCTTTTTTTTATTTTTTTTTATTTTTTTTTTGTTGTTACTAATTCTTTTTCTTTTTCTTTAGGTCTAGTGTTTCACTAGGAAGGGTTAATAGAGGCTGGATCGGAATCTTGAACCAGGATCTTGAACCAGGATAAGTAAACTTTCCTTTTTTTTGTTTTTTGTTTTTTTTTGTATTATTACTAATTTTTGCTTTCTTTTTCTTTAGGTTTTGTGCTTCGCCAAAAAGGGTTAATAGTGACCAGAATCAGGATCTTGAACTTGAAACTGGTATAAAATAAGTACCAGTTCACTTTTTTTTGTTTTTTTTTGTATTGTTAATAGGTTTTGTGTTTCACTAGGAAGGTTTAATAGAGATCGGGATATATAGTATAGTTTTTTTTTTTATGTAATTATTATATAATTATTTTTAATAAAAATTGAAAAAAAATTATATTTAATAAATAATAATTAAAAATTAAATAAATTAATAAATAGTTTTGAAATTTTTTTAATTATTTAGTAATAGTAAAAATTTTCTAATTATTTCGTAATATTGCGAAATTTTTTTGATTATTTTGCATTATTGTGAAAATTTTCTAATTGTTTTGCATTATTGCGAAAATTTTCCAATTATTTCAAAAATTTGCTAATAATTTCACAATATTGTGAAATTTTTTTATTTCGAAAGAATTTCACATCAATCGCAGTTATTTCAAAAGATTTTTAGTATGCAAAATCTTTCACAATATTTCACTTATATTTTTTGCTAATGTAGATATTTAACTTCTTGCTTTGAGATTTCTTTTGGTAGGCCTTATACTATAAGTATTACTAAGTTTTTTTTGTTTTCTTTGTTTGTATTCTCTTTTTTTTGGCTCTTTATTTTGCCTTTTATCTCTCTTTTTTCTTTTGCACCTTTCTTCTCTCTTTTTGTTTTCTCTTTCTTTTTTGTTTCTTTCTTTTCTTCTTTTTTATTTTCATTTTTGTGTTCTTTTGTGTTAATGATTATTTTGAACCAGTTGTTGTGTTTTCTTTAAATCTTGTTAATTGCTTCTTCTTTATTATATTTAAAATCAAAATTGATTACAATCCAAGCATTACTCTTCTTTAATATTTCTTTGACTTTTATCACATGTTTGTTAGTTATTAGTAGTCTTTTTACAAATTTTGGTTTCTTTTTTTGAGCTGCCTGGCACATTATATGCTAGTATTTTTGCTGCATATATTAGATTCTTACTGCAATCTCTGTTTGCAAGTAACTATATGCATTATTCTAATAGTGCCTTTAGAAAGCTGCTTCTCTCTATTTTATAGTTCTATTTTTTTTTTTCTCTTCTTTTTTTTCTTAACTTCTAATTGCTGCTATTATGTTTTGACAATCTTGCTGTATTACATTTGTTTTTAATATTTTAATTTTTTCTTTTACATATTTGTCTATAGTTGTTTCTATTATCACACTTATGTCTTTTGTATTTTTTGTGTCTTCTTTATTCCTTCTTTTCTTTTGTTGTTCTTTTTCTTCTTCACTTGTGTTCTGTTGTAGTTTTTTTTCCTTTATTACTATATCTACTGCATCTGTTGTTTGTCTTATCTTTTCTATATACCTTTCTAATATAGTTATTTCTTCTCTTAATATTGTTTAATTTTTCTTACTACTCATGCTTTCTACTGCTATTGGATGTTGGCTTATATGATTTATTTCTTCTATCTATTTTTCTATACTGATTGTATCTTTTATGTCTACTTTAATTATTGCTTCATATATTTTTCTTAGCATTATCATTTCTATTAATTCTGTTTTTTATAATGCTACTGCAACTATATCTCTCACATTAAAGTGGTTGTCTCTATTTGCTAGTTCTTGCTCTAATTTTTTGCTATCTATAAGTTTTAGTACTGCTTATGCCCTTTCACTTATCAACTTTAGCATCCTAGACTCTTTTGGTTTTATTTGTATCAACATCTGGCTGTGCTTATATAACTATTTCTAAATACTTCTATCATATACACTTTGTAATACTTACATGTCTATATTGCCTATATTCATATATATTTGTTTGTTTGTTTTCTCATATGCTTCATAGTTCAAAACAATTTGCAATTCCAGGTCAATGCTGTTTTTCCAAAATTTTCTTTTTGGTTTTTGTTTCATCAAGCTTGTCTTCTTTCTACTTGCTATGTCTTTTTCTTTTCTTTGTCTTTGCATTTACTAGATCTGTTTTAAGTATTCTTTCTTTTTGTCTAAGTCTCTAACTGTTATTTTGATACTGATTTTTATATAAAATTTGATTTTCTTTTTTTGTAAGTTTGTGTTTTGGTAATCAGCAGAAAGAGTTTTCATCTTTTTTTGTTACTTTTTATTATTAGTATATTTTAAATTAGTTTTATTTTGTTATTAATTTTTATTTACTGTTAACAGACATTTTCTATTGCTTTTTTTTTTTATATATACTTATTATATTTGCTAATTTTAGTAAATATAACACTCTCTATGCTTTGCATCTATCAAGATTTTGTTAATACTTTCTTTTTTTTTTTCTTAATTATTTTCTCTAATTGTTTGTCATTGTTTGTATCATATATAATTCATTCTTTTTTCTTTTTATCTTTTGACAGACTTTTCTACTTAATTTTTATTGATTGTATATTATATTCATCTGTTTTGAAGAGTTTTTTAATCTTTTGTCTCTCTATTCAGCATTTTTGTTTCTATCTTTTTAAACTATTTTGCATTTTTGCTTTTACTTAATTGTTTTTAATAATTTTTAAGTTATTGTCATGTAATTAGTCTTTTATTCTTTGCATCAAGTAGTTGGTTTAGATATATTAAGTCTGTTTTACTTATTTTGGTTTTACTTCTTTTTCACAATTATATTTCTAATAGCTCAACTATTTTATAATCATAGCTGCTTATTGTTCATAGCTTACTTTTTGTATTTATACTTATTCTCAACTCTTTTGCTTTAATTATTATCAAACAAACTAAATTGTTTTTCTAATATGTTTTATCTTTTGGTAGTTTTTCTAGTTTCTATATATCTTCAATTAATTCTGCTCTTTGGCAAGCTTGTATTATTCTTAATTTTGTTAACTATTCTAATTCATCTTTTCTATTAAATTTTACTAATAGACCTTCTACTTATTTCATTATTAATTTCTATTATAATGTTCTGCAATTGCTCAGATCTTTGTATTCTATTATGCAATTCTCTAGTATTCTTAATAAGTTGCTTTTTTGTTTTGCTAAATATATTATTGATTAGTATATTTCATTTATTTTTTCTCTAATATTTTTGTTAATTGTAACATGTAACTTATTTTAGTATTATTATTATATTGTTTATATATACTATTTGGCTTATTATTATCTTTTTGTACTTAAGATTTCTTATCATTTGGTTTATTATTTCTTTTGTTTTTTTTTTAACTAGAACTTTTTGCATTCTGTTATTAAGACAGATGTCTAAGAAATGAACTTTCTTGTTTCTTAATTTCTCTATTATTTTATTTTTTTCAAATATTATTTTTCTTTTTTCTTTTTGATTTTCTATTCATTATTATCAACTTTAACTTGGCTTTATTTATCTTTATATTGTTTATTTTAAAGATCTTTTCTGCTATTTTCAATATTTCTAATAGTTGTTTTTTGTTGATTATAATCTAAATCATGTTATTCATATATATAATTGCTGCTTGGCAATATCTTATAATATTACTGTACTACATTTCTTCTTTAATCTGTTGTTCAACTGTATATTCTAAACTTTCATCTTTTTATATTCTCTCCAATAATAGGTTGTAGAAAAGGTACTATATTAATAATAATATTACTTTATCTTGGTTTATTTTATCTTCTACTATTACTTCTTTTATTAAACTATAAGTTGTTATTATTCTTAATTATCTTTTATAAAAAAGATTTAAAATATTTTTTATCATTTTTCTAGGTATCTTGATTTTTTGTAATACTAATTAAAGACTTTTGAATAAACTGAATCGAATACCTTTTTCATATTTTGCAAAAGTATCTATATTTTTTTGTTTTTTTTTGTTTTTTTTATTATTATATTTAGAATATGTATTGGTTGCTTTATAGAATTTTTTAGAAGATCTGCATAGTTTGACAGATACAAAATATAGGTGAGATTTTTTATATCACATAATTTCTAACTTTCTAATCTAATACTGAAGTTCATCATACAACCTCATGATCAACTAATCAAAATAAAATACATAATTCATATAGAAACTATACTAAAATTGTTTATCAAACTTTGATTGAAGATATTTCAGCAACTAATTGATCAGATTTGATAAAATTTTTTTATTTAAATTTTACAATTCTGTAGAATTCAAATAAAAAAATTTTTATCAAATTTGATCAATTGGTTGTCATTATATCTTTGATCTAAGTTTGGTAAAAATTTTAAAATATATATTATACAGAAACTGTACTAAAATTGTTTACTAAACTTTGATTAAAGATATCTTAGCAACTAATTGATCAAATTTGATGAATTATTTTTTATTTGAATTCTACATTTTTGTAGAATTCAAATAAAAAATTTTCATTAAATTTAATTGATTGGTTGTCAAGATATCTTCAATCAAAGTTTAGTAAAAATTTTAAAATATATATCAAAGTTTAGTAAAAAATTTAAAACATTATACAAGAACTGTAATGAAATTGTTTATCAAACTTTGATCAAAGATATTTCAGCAACCAATCAATCAAATTTGATAAAAATTTTTTTATTTAAATTTTACAGAAATATAGAATTTGAATAAAAAACTTTTTATCAAATTTGATTGATTAGTTGCTAAAATATCTTTAATCAAAGTTTGGTAACCAATTTTACACAATTCCTGTATAATATATATTTTAAAATTTTTATAAACTTTGATTGAAGATATCTTGGCAACTAATCAATTAAATTTGATAAAAACTTTTTTATTTAAATTCTACATTTCTGTAAAATTTGAATAAAAAAAATTCATCAAATTTGATTAATTGGTTGCTAAGATATCTTCTATTCATGTTTGGTAAACAATTTTAGTACAGTTTTTGTATAACATGTGTTTTAAATTTTTTACTAAAATTTGATCAAAGATATCATAGCAACCAATTTAACAAATTTAATAAAAAATTTTTTATTTGAATTCTACTGTTTTGTAGAATTCAAATAAAAAAAATATATCAAATTTGATCAATTGGTTACCAAGATATTTTCGATCAAAGTTTGGTAAATAATTTAACACAATTTCTGTATAATATATATTTTAAAATTTTCATTAAACTTTGATCAAACCTATCTTAGCAACTAATCAATCAAATTTAATAAAATTTTTTTTATTTGAATTCTACATTTTTGTAAAATTCAAATAAAAAATTTTTTATTAAATTTGATTGATTAGTTGCCAAGATATGTTGATCAAAGTTTGGTAAACAATTTCAACATAGTTTCTATATGCTATATGTTTTTAAAATTTTTGTTAAACTTTAATATATATATTCAAAATTTTTATTAAACTTTGATCAAAGATATTTTGGCAACTAATTGATTAAATTTAATAAAAAATTTTTTATTCAAATTCTATAAAAATGTAGAATTTGAATAAAAAAAATTTTATTGAATTTGATTAATTTGTTGCCAAAATATCTTCAATCAAAGTTTAGTAAACAATTTTATTACAGTTTATATATGAATTATATGCTTGATTTTAATTAGTCAATCATGGGATTGCATAATGAACTTTGTTATTAGATTGGAGTGTTAGAGATTATGTGATGCAAAAAATCTCAATTATATTTTGTATCTGTTATATAGTTTGGTTTCTTGAGTATCTCTCTCTTTATAAATATCTTAACAAATCTTTTTGTTATTATTTTTATTATTACTTTTTTGAATATTTTAATTAGTGCTATTGGCTAGATATTGTTTAAGCTATATCTCTATTCTACATCTTTTGGTATTGGATAGACTTGTGTTATTTTTTATTTAGTTGAAATTTCTTTACTTCTAAACAAAGATATATGAAAGCTCTAAAGATTTCTTATATCTTCTTTTCTGCTTATTTGATTAGTATATAACTTATATCTAATATACTAAGAGTTGTTTCAATTTTAAGTTCTTTTAGCACCTTTTCTTATTTTTTTTCTTTAATCTTTTTTTTAATTTCTATATATTATTTTTTTTTAATATGTTCTTGTAGTTTGTAAACTTCTTTTCATTTTTTTGACATTTCTTCTAGTCTAGTATTTTTTTCTTTAAATTGTTTTTTGTAATACTCTGTTACTTTAGCTTTAACTAGATCTAGTTCTATTACTAGCTTTGTCATTTCTTCTTCTTGTTCAATAAATTTGTCAAGTATTATCTTTCTGTAAGGTTTGTTTAAAAGATTAGCTATTATTTTTTTTTGGTTTGTTTTAATTATTTCACATCTTTTGTTTATATATTCTTCTATTTGTTTTTTTTGTTTTTATTTTTATTTTTTTTATTTTTTTTTTTTGTAACAATTTTTACCAATCCTTTATGTCTTCTATTTAGTTAATTGACTATTGTTTATAAAGTTTTGATAGCTTTGCATTTTTTTTTTTACCTAGTACTTGTAGTTTTCTTATACTTCACTTCTTTTTTTTTTGTTACTTCTTGGCCTTCTTTTATTTTACATATTTGATTAACCTTTACAGCTTTACAATGTTTTTCTCTTAATATTGTTTCTTTTGATTACTTCTTCTATTTATTATTATGTTATGTATCTTTTTTTGAATATGTGTTTGCTAATTGCTATAATAATTGCCTCTTCTATCATATTCCAGATGCTGTTTATTCTATCTGTTTCTTTTCTTTTATCTTGATTTTTTTTTTAGATATTTCTTAACACATCTTTGACTTCTAGTTATTTTTGTAAGTTTTGTATAGAATTTTTCCAATTTTCTTCTTTTGTTTGATCATATAGATACAATATTTTTGATTGTTTTTTCCTTTTAATTTCAGTTTTATTGTTCATTGCTATCATATGTTTAATTCATATTTTTGCTTTTTTATTATCTTATAATTATTTTTAGTAATTTCTTTTATTTTTTCAATTTCTGCTTTTTGTAAACCTGAGACTAGTCCTTCTAATACCCATATATAGTTAATTTTGTTACTGCTTTTCTGTTTGGCTATATATACTTTTGATTTGTTGAATGCATGTCTCTATAAATATTACTGAAGTTTTGTTTTTTTATTCAATTAAAAATAGGTATCTTTTGAAATTTGCTGTTTGCAAATGTTGTTTGTCTAATACATTATTTGTTATATAGTTAAAATCATCTATAATAATTATCTGTATTTGTCTTTTCTTTTTAGCAATTATTTCTACTATCTTTTGATAAATGTTTTTTCTTATTGCTTTATCATTTGGTAGTATATAAACTTTCAGAACTATTAACTCCAATTGCTTAAAGTATAGTATAAACTTTATTATATACTTGTTTATCTTTTTAACAATATTAACATGTTTATTTCATTATTTATTAATTAAGATACTTATATCAAATTCTTTTTTCTTCTTCTTTGCTATACTTGACCAAAATCTTACATATTTATTATTTATAATATGTGTTAAGAATCTTTTTTCTCTTTTTGTAAGATTTATTTTTGTAATCTCTAGTATTGTTATTTCTTCTTCTTTTGTCTAACTTAGTAAACTTTTAAGTTTCTAGCTTTTGGTTTAAGTTTATTAACATTATGACATGCTATTTTAATTTTTTTTTTCTTTTTTATATCTTTTTTTAACTACTCTTATTCTACTTTTATATTTTCTTTTTTTTTTCTTTTTTGCTCTTTTTTTCTTTCAGATAAAGAGTTATACTTTTTCTTTTTTTTCAAAAGCTTTTCTCTTATTTTGTAGAAACTTTTCAATTCCTTCATCTATATTTATACTTTTAACTAAGACACTTTTAGAAGCATCTGGCTATGTTATTCTATGTTGAATCTCTTACTTCTTCTAATTTTTTTAATCTTTTCAAAATTTATCCTAATATATCTTCTATGTATATATTTTTTTCTTACTATTGAGTCTTGTTTTTATTATTCTCTTTTTTAAAAATTTTTTTTTTCTTTTTTATCTATGCTTCTATATCTTTTTTTGGTTTTTAGTATTCTGATTTTAGTTGTTATTTTCTTCTTTTATTATTTAGTTTTTTAGTCTTAGATCTGTTTTATTTCTTTTTCTTCTTATATACATTTTGTTTCAATAATTTCTTTCTCTGCTTTTATCTTCATCTGTACTAGAGATTTTACTAAACCTATTCCAATTTCTTTCTCTTTTTTTTTTAAAGTTTTCTCTTCTTTTTAGTTTCTTTTTTCTTTTATTTATTTAGTATACTTAAAAGTTATTATATATGATTAGTTTTAATTAGGCTGCCTTCATGTTCTTTTTTGCTTTAAACATAATTATTGCTATTTTTTTTTGGTTTTTATTATAGTTTGACAGAATATATACAGATTTTGCCTCTTTACTTCTTAGATACTACAATAGTAAAACTTCTAAAGCATTTTCAAATAATTCTGTTAATTTTGCTATATGTTTTATCTATTCTTTTTTTGCTTTATGATCTTTTCTTTTTCTTGTTACTCTTATCAGCTTATTATTGTTACTAGTAGTAACTATAGAATGTCTTCTTCTTTGATTTTTTGTATCTGAATTACTGCTAAAGCCTTGTACTTAAATCTTTTGATATATACTATCTGCACATTTTTGATTCTTCTGCAAATATATTCTACTTTTTTTTTGTTTATATTAGTTAATAAGTTCTAAATTGTTAGATAGTCATATTATTAAATTTATCTTCTTCATATCTGCTATTATTCAAATTTTTTTTGTTCTTATTTTTATCAAACTTCTCTTTTCTAAAGTTTGATATATATCTTTTTTTATTTTATTGTTCTTTCTTATAGTTTCTTTGTTTTTATTTTTTGTTTTTTTTTCTTACTTTGTCTTCTAGTATTATTTTATACTAATTACTTTTCTTTTTACTAATTTTTTGTATAGCTTCATCTTTGCTATATTTATAGTCAAAAACTACTCCTATCTAAAGATTTTTTCTCTTAAATACTTCTTTAATATCTTTTACATGTATATTATTTTTTAGTACTATTTAATAAACTTTATATATTTTTTATTTGTTTTGTCAGAGATATTGTATGCTAGTATATTAGTGATTAAATTGTTGTTTCAATGGCAGTTTCTTCTGCTTGGTGCCTATATATTCTGTTTTAATATTATTCTGACTATGTTAATTTTTTCTTCTGTTTCTTGTTTTCTTTTCTTTTGTCCTTCTTTTTCTTTCTCTAGCATGTTTTGTCTTGACTGTTTGCTATTCATTTCTATATCATTTTGTTTATTTATATCTTTTTGTTTCTTAGTTTCTGTATAAAGAATTCAACTAGCAGATTGTTATTTTTTTTTGTACTTATCTCTATTTATTTTTCTCTTTATACATATTCATTTCTTCTTGTTTTCTTATACTTTCAATTTTTTTTTCAATGTTTCTTTTCTTTTCTTGTTTTTGTTTAATGCTCTTTTTTTTCATTTTTTTTTATTATTATTTGTTATTCTTTATTTTTATTATGTTGTATTTGTTTTCTTTTTGCTTCTATTTCTAAGTCTTGATTTTTTATACTCATAATTAGCTTTTTTTCAGATTGTTCTTTCTCAAATTTTTTAATATTTCTCTTGTTAATTATAAAAGTGCCATCTTATTTAATTTTGATTTATAAGTATTGCAATGATTCTGTTTTCTCTATCTAGCACTATGTATATTTTACTTGTCTTATTAAAAAAAATTTTGGCATGTATACTATTTATAACTCAGTATACTCTGCTTATAAAAATTACTTGTAAGCTTTCTTTATATTCTTCAAAGAAGTTTTTATTTATTTTTATAATTTTTTTCTCTAGACTATTTTATTATATATTCTTGTTATATCTTGTTTGTCTACTATTTTACAATTAACTTGTCTATTCTATTTTAATCTAGTATATTGTATATGTTTGTTTGTTTAAGCTATACATGTTGTTTGTGTAATATAAACAGATCTATATACAAAGTTACTAGCAATCCCTTACAGTTATCATTTTCTTGCTAAAATTTCTAAAAAAAACTTGGTTTTTCTTATAATTATCTTGATAACACTTGCAATACTCTTTGTTTCTAAGCTTATTTAATGCTCTTTTTGTTGCTATTATTTGTTTTTAATATTGTTTAAAGTATTTTTTATTGCTAGTTATGCAGAAAAGTAATTTTTTTTTTATTGATTTTGTATTTGAGTGATCATTAAAAAGAGTATTAGTACTTATAATAATATTAAATTAAATACTTTTTTTATATTTTAAAAAACTAATTACAGTTTCTTATTATAATCTTTAATATATATCTTTTATAATTATATAAATATAAGGATGATAATCCTAGTATAGTAGTTGGGTTGTTATTCTTCAAGTGACAGGTCTAAGGTTCAAATTTTACCTATGATAAAATTTGAAAATTAATCTGTATTATAGCAAACTGTCTCTTAATGTTCAGTTAGATTTGTATATCTGTAACCTTAAGTTATATCATCTTAAATGGAAGCTTAAGGCATCTATGTAAAATGTAATGTTACATATATATAGAGGAATGTTAATAACTAGTATTATATAAGACTTCAGTGCAAACCTATGATAAGACTACCAGATACAGAAACTAAAAAACCAAAGAGTCAGAAGCCTACTTGAAAATTTCTAAGTAAAAAGATAGTATGAACTTTTAATAATATAGTCAAACTAATGAAAGCTCATAAACCTTCCAAAGGAATAGGCAGATAAACTGAATATCAAAATGTATAGAGGAGTATATGATTAACCAGGTTGCCAGAATTACTAAAAAAAAAGAATACATATATATATCATACCAGGCTATCTAAATTGAAAGTTAAAGGAGTTCTGTCTGTTCTAAATAGTAGTTAGTAAAAAATAATAAAGAAAATATCATAATGATAGATACTAGGGTTTTAGTAAATATTACAAGAATAGAAATAGTATAATATAGTGATTAAACAGATAACTTCTATGATTGCAAATGTTAGATAACTATAACATGTTAAATAAAATTAGATTAGCTATATGTAAGACATGAAAGGTTCTAGTAAGTTTTTTGTTAAGAATAAATTAGTTTTAAGGGTTTTGAAAGTATTAGATACTTTGAATGAGTGTAGCCCAGAAGATGTTTCTGTAATCACAAGTTGAATTACATATACAGAAAGTTTAAATAAACAAGACCTATAGTTGGCTTGCAGGTATAGCACTTAGTATAAAATCTGTATAGTAATATATAAATGAATAACTTAAATTAAATACCAAAAGTACATGTATGACTAATTGTAACCTCCTATGTATAGAAGCCTCTAGAGACATCTGTGTTTAAATATTTGAATAAAAACATCAATCTTCAAAAGCAGATACTTTAATATTAAAAAAAAATAATAATAATAATTATATGAATATACTAAATATTAATTATTTTATTAAATTATTAAAAAGTTTTATAAAGTTAAAATATTTTAGTATTTTTTTTTTACAAATATTTGTATTTTTTTTTTTGTTTTTTTACTTGAGCAATCTTGCTGATCATCTTTATTATGTATTTTTGTATTATATATATACAAATTATTGCATAAATTTTAGCCCAACATTATACAAATACTTCTATAAGTCTCTATAAGCAATCTGCCTACACTGACTGTCTAACTTTATAAAAAATTAGAGTATACCAGAGGCTTCATCCAACCATTACCCTACAATAGGATATTGCCAATTTAATATCATCTTTTCTAAAGAAATAAACAAAAACAAAAAAAACTTAAATAAAAAAATACAAAGATATAGAGAAAGATGATAAAAGATATAACACAAGAAATAAAAGAGGGAAGAAGAAAAGCAAAAAAAAAAAAATACATGCAACTCTTGTTATATAACTATTAGATGGTTACAATTATAAGCCTATATCAGGCTTTTAAAAATTATAAACTATACTAAATAAAATTAACTTTACTATTTTTTTATTTACTTAGAATATTTAATAAAAACTATATAGGATAAAACTTCAACTTAAATATAAAAAGTTAGCATAGATTACTGGTTAGTCTAAAAGCAGTATTTCATAGAGTTTTAACATGTATATAAGTTATGTTTGTATTACTGTATTGTTTCTAATTTATGTGGTACCAATCTTATTTAGAAAGTAAATACTAATAACTGTTTTGGTGATTTTATATGTTAATTTTTTGGAGTGAGTAAACTAAATTGTCCACTTTTACAAAATTTTCTTCAAAAAAAAGTAAAGACCACAATTTTTATGTATAGTTCTTCAAGTAGATTTATAGTCATATAGTAGTTGTTCCAAATTTTTAATAGTCCTAGCTCGGGTTTTTTTATAATTGTTTCTAGAATATCTTTCTAGCTTAAATGCCAAATGAAGAGAGGAGTTCACTAAGAAAAAAAACTTAACCTTTCTTCAAACATCTGCAAGTATACCTGCTTCTCAGTGTTTTATATCTATTTTGGCTTCATTGACAACAACTTACTTTATATAGAACTAGGAGTATTTTTTTTCTTGATCTTGCTATAATGTTTTTCTGTAGTTCAGTTTGTTGTTGTTATTGGTTAAAAAATTATTAAAAAGAGTTAACAAATATTTGTATTAATCTATTTGTTAAAAACTTAGTTATATACTTTTTCAAATGTTCTAATAGTGTAAATAAGTTTAAAATTTTTTAAATTATATTACATATTAATTTGATTCTTTTTTGATATTAAGATAACTCAGAAGTTTAGTAATAGTATTTGGCTTATAGCTGTTTATATCATAACTACAAAAACAATTATAAAAAGAATATACAATTAGTGACTTATATAATTTTAGTTATTGTTTATTTAAATAATCTTTTTAAAAATTTTATATTAGTTGTTATATCTAAAATCTGTCTATAAGTTTTTTATTTAAATATTTTAATTTTAATATCTATTTTTATTATACCAACTGTATCTTAGTTCAAATATATCATAATTATTAAATTATTTTAATTTTGTATTAAACTTATCAAAATCTTTTATATCTTATACTTATAGCTAATTTGGTACCACTTTGTTTAAACCAGTACTTGTAATTAGAACTAATCATTAAAATATTATATCTTCATAAAATTACTAAAACCTCAGTATTATTTTTATTAAAAACTCTTTTCTATTTATTACTGATCAGAAAAGACAAATAAAAAATCATAATTATAAAATTGTCAAACAGAAACCTAAACTCTAAAAATAAAATACTATCAAGAGCTAAAGCTCTTATTTTAATAAAAAGAAAGCTTCCTTGACTAGTAAAGTTTTTAGTAACTAAAAAAATTTTTAAAATAAGAAAACTTAATATAGAAAAGAAAAAAGAAACTAACAACTTATTTATAAAAAAAGAAAATAAAACAAAACTTAATAATATAACAACAGTTCAAAAAAAATAACAGCAATAAAAAATAATTTAGTTTTAGTAGTAGTAATCTAGAACAAAGAAGACTGGCTAAAAATTATTAACCAGAATAAAAACAACCCTTGGACTTTAGAAAATACATACAATAGTATAAAAGATATAAATAATGAAAAAAAAAACAACAACAGAAATAGTTATATATTAAATACAGAATGTAATAACAACAACATCTCTGATAATCAATTAGCATACAAGATTACTTAAAGTTATGCATTAATTACTAAACAAGATACAAGCTTGTCTGCCAAGTTGAAATAAAAAAAATTAACTTTTGTTATATTTTTTTCTAGAAATTAAATCAAATCTAAAAACAATAATATATTGATTATTACAATCTCAAGTTTTTACAGCTTTCTTAATAAAATTATAGTCTTCTTACATGAAGACATAAAAGAAAACATAGTTGTGATCAAGCAATATTTCAAAAAAGACTTAAGGCTTCACCTTGAAATCATATTTTCAAACTAAGATTGACTAATGCATTATGCAACTAATAAAGTTAAAAGAGAAACATACTATAAATATATTTCTACAGATATATATAAATTTTTTTTGCTAGTTAAGATCAGAAATATGTCTTTAGATGCTAATAAACATATTTCTAACTAGGTCAAAAAAGCTTTTCAAGACTTCAGAAAGATTGCTTCTATTAAACTATTGCTTATTAAAAGTATATTATGTTTAATAAACTAATAGATAGACATTTTTGATAATACAGATGAGCTAGAATTTAAAAAAAGAATTCTTTACTTCATCTATGTAAAGAATAACAGAGTAACTACTAAATAGAAAGAAGCTCTAAAAGTATGTTATTTCTATAATCAAACTGGTCATATTAAGAAAAACAGCATACAGTTTTAAAAAGCAAGAGATCTAAAAAAACACTATCAAGAATTTCAAAACAAAAAGACTCAAATTAAGATTCCTAATAAAAACTCATTTGAATATACTATGAACTTTAATAAAAAAACTTCTATAGTACAAGAAACAGTACAAAATATTAACATGAAACCAGAATCTTCTCAAGAACAAACAACTTTCTTAAAGAAGAAAATGTAAAAAAAATAATAGTTATTAATACAGAAGCACTATTTTCAGAAAAAAGAAACATAAAAGACTTTACTAAAAATATAATTTTAGAAGAAACAATTGTAAACTTCTAAAGTTTTCAAACTAAATATCAAGAAAATACAAACAACATGTCTTTACCCTAGTTGTACATAAAAAAAGAAGACACAAAAAATCAAAATTTTATAAGACTTTTAATAAAGAAAACCAACAAGATAAACTAAAACAAAAAGTATAAGATGGTTTCAAAACTTACTAATTTTTATCATGAATAATACATCAATTAAAATAGCTACTTTAAATGTTAAAAAGTTAAATAATGTAGACAAATAACTCAAAATTTTGATACTCTTAAAATCTTATAGACTAGATATTATTTTTTTATAAAAAATAAATACATTTAATAATGCAACTCAATAAATTTAAAAACAATAGTTCTTTAATTCAGTTTAAATAAACAGAATAGCAATTTTAACAGAAAACAAAGAAATAAAATTCAAAAACATCAAGATATCACAAAAAGACAGAATAATTTCTACTTTTTTATCTTTAAAAAATTTTTCTTTTATATAATTAATGTTTATGCTCTATCTAATATCTTAAATAGAATCTTATTTTTTAATAATAAAACAATTGAAAAAAAAATAGCATAATTAATGTTCTGACAGAAGATCTAAACACAAACCTGAACTTAGAAATTAACAAAATAAGTTAAGCAAATGCTCAAAATAATCCTTTAAGGTTACTTTTCAAAAATATTATAAAGGATTTTATAAATTTTATATTTCTTATATATTAAAATCCTTTTTATACTTTTTACCAAAAAATATATAATAATAAATAATAGCTACTTGACTAGATTATATTTTTATAAATAAAAACTATAGCCATCTAAATTTAGAAACAAAAACAAAATTTGGAAATTTAGATCATTTATTAGTTAAATGCATTTTAAGTCTAAAATAAGAACCTAGACATTCAGCTCTTTAAAGATTTGATGTAAACTCTTTTAATGACAATGTTTTAAAAAAAGAGGTTCTAAATAAAATTCAAGAAGCTCCTATTATAGCAAACTAAGATATATATAAAATTTATATTAAATCTATTATAAAAGCTTTTAAAAGCCTAAAGCATCAAAAGATAAAATAAAAAGACTAAACAAAAAAATTAGTTAAACAAAAGAAGTTATTACCAAAAACCTAATCAAACTCATCTTTTACTATATTAGATACATTTTACTCACAAATTTAGTTTGAATTAGCAGAGCTAGTAAATAGATAACAATAATAATTGAAAGTAAACTGAATAAAATTAGAAGAAAAATTTACCAAATATTTTTATACTTGCTTCAAAGCTAGAAACTTATATTCAGTATTGGCAGAAATACAGATATTCTTTACTTAAATCAATATAATAAAAAAGAAGTACTCAACTATATTAATAAGCAATATACAAAAATATATAATAAAAAAAAATTAACAACATAATAACAAACCAAATTACTAAAAAATTTTTATAGTCCTTTTTTCAAATAAATAGCAAGTTAGTAGAACATATTTCTTAAGAAAAAATCTCAGAAGTTATCAAAAAATTATTTAATAATAAATCTTTAAGATTGGATAGTCTTATCTACAAGTTTTATTAACTGATTGAAAAATATATTATATTAGTCTTAAAACAAATTTTAATTAGATTTTAGACTCAGAAATAATGCCATCTTTATAATATAAAAATTTAATTATATTAATATCAAAGAAATCCAAAGAACTTCACAATATAAACAACTGAAAACCCATATTACTAGTTTACTATGATGCAAAAATTTTATGAAAATTGTTGCTAACAGATTAAACTCAATATGCAGTAAAATAGTACTCTTATATTAGCAAGAATTTATTATAAACAGACTAATTACAAACTCAGCATTGAATATATTCACAATTCTAAAAAATCAAAATGATAAGTCCAAAGAACACTAAATGCTTTTGTAGATCAACAAAAAGCATTTGATAAAATAAGTCATAAATTTTTACAAATAGTCTTTAAAAATATAAACTTTAATAAAAAATTTAAAAACTTGATAAAAAACTTATTTAATCAGAAGGATGAGGTTCCATAGCCTAGTGATCTAGGTGCCTCTTCTTTTACAAGCAAGATCAATGGTTTAATTCTAACTGGAGGCAAAAACTCTGTAATTTACAAAAGCATATAAATGTATGTGAAGCCCTGTGGCTAAGTTCATATAATTAGAAGATTAGTGTATAAGGAAGTTTCTAAAAAGAAGTTTTTTAATATAGAGAGTTGGTACTCGATATAAGAAAAGTAGTAAATATATCAAAAATGGAGAGAAGGTGTACTAGCAGATAATATAGTAAATAAAAAAAAAACTACAGGAAAGGAATAGACTTACTGAAATTTGAACACTTCTGGCATCAAACCAGTTCTAGTAGATATGGAATCTACTAAAATTGGATAAAATCTAAGAGGTAATCTTGGTACCATACTTAGTAAGTTTGTATTAAGAGTAAATTTGAAGGACTATAGATACTTAGTAACATTCGATAAGATGGTACTTAGATATAAATAGTAATAAGATAGCCCTAACTGTTCTGTCCTATCATAGTAATATACATTGTATATATATACAGTAAATATTGAAAAATTAAAAAGTTTAAATAAGAGACTTATAGATGGGTCTCAGATATAGATAATAACTAGTTATACATGTAACTAGTTGTACTTTCATTGAAATAGTCTGTATATAATATGTAATTCTATGTTACTAATAATAATAAAAACATATAGGCAAGATTACCCTTGAAAAAAAACTTATTCAATTAACAAGAAGCTTATATTTTAAATTTTGGACATATCTCAAGCTCTTTCAGAATAGAAAAAAAAATTAGACAAAATTATTTTCTTTTATCTTTATTATATATATTTATATTTTAAACTATTGCTAAACATGTTAGACAACAAAATAATAAAAATCAAAATTAGCAATTAGTCTTTTAAATATATAGCATATGCAGATGACCTTATAATTGAAATTAGTTTATATTTAGATTAAACAACAGTCTTAAACTTGTTTAATAAATATGAAAAAACTTTTAATTCAAGAATTAACAAACTTAAAACAAATCTAATGTCTCTTACAAATACAGCTAAAAGTATAAAACTTTTAAAAAAAATTTGCTTTAAAAAGCTCAAAAAACAAGATAATATTATAATATTATACTATAATATTACAGCCAATAGTATACTAAAAAATAGACTGTGACAAAAAGTTATTTTTTTTTTTAAATATTAAGATGAATACTTGCAACCTAGGATTTTATTAATAATATATTTGGCTAATAATTGCATTACAACTATAGAGAACAATCATAAAAAAAATATATAACTAGTCACTTGTACAACTTTAGTTATTATCTAATTTAAGTAGTCTGTCTAAAGGTTTTACATTAGCTGCCATACTTGGCACCTGCTTGTAGATTTTCTATTTAACTACTTTAGTTTTCATATCCATCTACTTATCTCTGTCTATTAATAATTTTAGCTAATGTTAGTAAAAATATATTATGACCACTAAGTCTTTAAAGCAGTTCTTTAGAACTTTTGACTATGTACTAAATTTTCTAGAATCTTCTATATCTTATTCTTATAGCTAACTTGGTATCATTATAGCTAAGATTAATACTGGCAGTTAGGATATATTATTAAACTGCTATGTACTTGTAGAGTTTACTTTAACTCTGGTACTAACTTTACAACATATTTCTACTACTTTGGTATTCAATTCAAGTTCTACCAAGCTGCCATTCCAGATAGCCTAAAAAGATAACTGTAACTATACTTCTGATTTATATATTTGCCAACATGTACTCTTTTCTTCTGAAATTCGAAAATTCCAATAGCCTAGTTGGTTTATCTGATCTTTTCTCAAAAACTAGTATATTTACTCAGTTTTACAAGTTCTAGTTTTGTTTCATAGGTCTAGTCTTTACAGTAGCACTATTGAAAGTTTAGGTTACCTTTTTACTTAGGTTTTCTAAATGAGCTTCTGTCTTTCTTTATTTGGTTTTTATAATTTACATAGTTACAAGGACTTATTGTAGGTTTGCACTTCCTGGTACTGGTTTGCATTTCATTGTATAATTACAAATCTTGTCCCAAAGAACAATATTATATAACTGTTATACAAATGCCATATAATCTGTCAGTTATGCTAATATGATACAGGTAACAGATATCTTATTCTAATCAATTATGAGAAACAGTTAACTATAACATAAAAAGGATTTTTAAATTTTTCTATCGATACTAGGATTTGAACTCTGAATCTGCTACTTGAAGGTTGATAATCTAACCACTTCACTAGATTGCCACACCTTTACAAAAAGTTATAAACAAGCTTAAGCTAAGTTTAGAAAAGCTTATATACAGAAACCTATTACTTAAAAAAAAAATTATGTTTACAAATTCTCTACTTTTGTTAAAGATATAGTATATAGTATATTTAACACTATCAAATAAAAAACAAGTTATAGAAATCAACATACTTATCATATTTTAGATTAAAGACAACTTCAAAATATTATTAAGATACTCTATTTTTTAACAATTCTATAAACAAGATGGTCTACAAACACTAATAATTAGTAATTTATTAGAATCTAATTGGACTTAAAGCCTAATAAAATTAGAAATAGACAAGAAAAAAGCTACTGATATATTAGTTAAATCCATAGTAGAACTTTTAAGAAAACTTAGCTTTAAAACAGTGAACCAAATAGAACTTATATTACATTTGTAAGACCAAAACTGTATTCTTTAAAAAGCAATAATAAATAAAAAAAGACATACTTTGGTAATTGTTTTACAAAGCTTTACTATTAGGATATAAACTTTGACATTTTGTACTAACAAATTTAGAAAAATGTCTATAGTATTTAGAACAGATACAAATAATAGAATACATTTGCTGCAAAATGCAAAATCAGCAAACTAATTTAGACAGGAGTATGCAAATTCTTAAAAACAAATCAAATAGAAACTATATCTAACATAATAGAAAAAATATTCTTAATAAATATTATAGAAAAAAACAAAGAGATATAAAAATATTCTATAATTATATGCATATATTATATATGAAATCTAATACTATTATACAGCTTACAAATAAAGTAATATAAATACTTAAATTTAATACTCTTCATGATTGCAAAGAATAGAACCTCTAAAAAGATTATGCTAATTTATAACAAATGCTTCATGAAGCTTATTTATAAAAAATATATAAATATCTAGTTTAGAATTATTTTAATATATAATTAATATTGCTATAAATAGCACTTAATAAAAAAGATTATTATATATACTCTATAATAATTGTTATTGAGGATAGTTAAAAAAAATCCCAGTACTTATCTTTCTAATATCTTCTTTATTATCTTTTACTAACTATTACTCATAACTGATAGAACTCTTTAAACTACTAATTCAGATGATTTAGTATAATAAACTTATATATTATTTTTTTTTAATAATTTTAATGACCTAATTAATTATATGTTCTTTTACACATTTTGTCAGTAGTTTATCTACTTATTATTTTAAAGATATTTTATAATGTTTTATTAGTTTAACAACAATGTTAAAAGTTTGTATTATTTCTTTACTTAGAATTTTTAAGTGGGTTTTTGATTTTTCAGTTTTTTAATCTTTTATACTCATGGTCTTATTATAAATTTGTACCAAAATCTTATATAATACTAGTTTTTTATATTTCTTTATATATGTGTAATATTATACTTCATATAAATGTCACAAGTTTTTAATATTAAATACTGTAAGATCTGACTTAATTTATTTAAAATTATATATGTTTAAATTTAACTAATTAATAAAAAATAATTATTATAATACAGATATAATTTTTAAAATTTATTATCTATAAAATTTGAACCTTAGTTCTATTACTTGAAAGTTGACAACCTGTTTATTTTACTAAGTTATTATATCTTATATTAATTTATTTGTTTTTTTTTAAGATAACCTTTTTGGTCTTTTAACTTTTATTAATAATTTTTTTGGTAATGTAATTTTATAAAACATTATAAGAAGAATATACAATTGACTATATGTATAACTTTTCTATATTATTTTTTTAAGAAATTTACTTAAAGATTTCTTACTAATTATTGTATCTAATATCTCTTTTAAATATTCTATTTTAAATTCTCTAAATTTGCAACTTATATTAATATTATTAGATTATATTCAGGTTATCATTTCAATCTTAAAACTATTTTATTCTCAAGATAAAATTTTTAGAATTTTCTGTACTCATTTTTATATTCAATTCAATATTATTATAATAGAACAAATACTTGTGATTAGGCTAGTTATTAAGTATTATGCTTTAGTAAAGTTTACTTAAATCCTAGCATTTGCTTTATAGTATATTTCTATTATTTTAGTATACTCCTATTAGGGTTTCTATGAACTGAACTGAACTGAACTTTTATCAAATTCAAGTTCAGTTCAAAAATTAAACTAAACTGAACTGAATATTTTTAAAAACTAAAGTTCAATTTAGTTCAATTTTTGAACTTTTTAAATTAGTTCAGTTCAGTTTAGATTTAATTCAAAGTTCATAAACATATTCAGTTTAGTTTAATATATTTTTATATAAATAACAAAATAGAGAATGGCGATCCTAGTGTAGTGGTTGGATTGTCATCCTCCAAGTGGCAGGTCTAAGGTTCAAATCCCACCTATGACAAAATTTGGAAATTATATCTGTGTTACGGTAACTGTCTCCTG
>CAJVQA010002022.1:0-23274 GCA_910591915.1 Cetraspora pellucida
GTTTGATTTTAACTGAATGTTCAGATAATGCCAGATAGCTTGGATTGGTAAGATAAAGTGATTAGGTAATGGTTTAGTTTCTGATAGAATATAAATATGAGCTTCACTATAGTCATTTTAATAGATATAGTTAATGTATAGTCACAGGCATTTTTAGGTAAATAGCCAAAGCTGTGGATGTGTCGTAAGAAAGAAATAATAGTTTGAGGATAAGAAAGCAGTGGTAGATGGTTATAGAATAGAAATTTGTTGTAGCAGATATTATATTGAATGTTGTTGTAGTAGTGTTTAGCTATGGTAGTTTCATCATGACCTTCTAAAATGGCTCCTACTAGTTGAAAGTAAGAGTAATTTATATCGTTTTCCTTTATAATTGATTTCAGATTTGGTAAGTTGTTATTTATTAGAGAAAATTTAGAAGAAATAGGTATGAATAGGTAATAGGTATAGGCTGATAGTTGTGAGAAAAAGTATTCAGATGGAGGTTGTGATTTGTGTGATAAGTGTATATAGCATTTACTATAATCAATTTTAATTAATATTGTAAATGCATAGTTGAAATTGTTTAATTGTGTATAATTATAATAATGAATGTGTTTTAAAAAGAAGCTAAGTGTTTGGAGATGTGGAAGTAGAGGTAAATTCAACCCAGCTAACCACACATTATAGCAGGGTCTGGATTATATAGTGTATTGTAAGATGAGTCTTAGGGTTTTTCCTTGATATAGGATGATAAAATAGAGTTTAAGAAAGTAGAGAATTCTTTTGTAGATTCGCTCACTGTATGCTTAGCTTGCACAGCTGTGCATAATACCATAGCCTGTCCTGTACATTGGGTCGAGGCATCATTAACCTGGTCCTTCGTGTAAATGGACTTAACTACCCATCTACTTACATTATTCTCTTCTAAGAATGGTCTACTAAATGTAGAGAACATCATTATCTTAGAAGTGATGACTGCATTTATGTGCTCTACAGAAGAGTTTATTGAAAAGGATTATAAGAGAGTGTTGTAACATAATCTGGTTGTGAATTTTGTTCCGTGTTTTGGTTATTATTATCAGCATTTGACTCTGACATGATAATGTCATCATCCAGAAGTTTAAATGAGTTATTATTTTCTTTGAATGTTGAAAATGTTGGTTTGGTAAAAATATTTAAATTAGAAAAGATAGATTTGGTTTTAGGTAAATTGAATTTAATATTAAATTTGGAGTATAGAATTTGTTAAGCTTCAGGATAGAATTTTTGGTTATAAGATTCTCTAATTAATGAAATTGAAAGTTTATCATTTTTAAGAATATGAAAGTATATAAGTACTTAAGCTAGGTACTTAGTACTAATAGGTTTGCTAGTGATTTTGTTAATAATTTGGTGTAGATGATGGTTGTTAATTTGGTCATTTGCAGCAGCACCACTGAGATAAGCTTTGAAAAAACTATAAAAATAATAGCTTTCTCATGCTTGATTGGTATTAGTGTTGTTGAGTTCAATAAAGTTATTTTCAGTTTTGGAAGTGAGTTGATGAAGAAAAGTAATAGGTGTGGGTTTGTTAAAGATAGCACTATTTGGTTGGTTTTTGTTAAATATAAAGAAGTCAAGAACAGAATATGTCTATTTAGATTTAGATTGTGAGTTAGTTGGAGCTGAAAAATGATCATATGAATCAGTAAAAAAAAGAGATGATGGGTTTTTAACATTATGTTTTGTGTCTTTAAGTAGTGTTGTACAGTTTTCAACTGTACATGTGTGAATATAGTATAAGGTGGCTTTGAAACATAATTTAGAATGTTCCTATAAAGAGTCAATAAAAGTAATTTTGAATTCAGAAGGTAAGAATGCTTTGCATTCATTTGATAACTTGAGAGCAATTTGGTATTTGATATAGTTAAAAGTTTTTTCTTGGTCAATATTATGGAATTGTCATTTGTAAATATTGAAAAAATTTTTGAATCAGGTTTTGAATTCAGGTAAATGATTTTTTAAGAAAGGAATTTGAAATGTTTGAAGAAATTGTTTTTTAGGAATATTAAGGGAAATATTGATGTTTAATTTGTCATCATTTTGAATTTTAAAGAATAGTTGATTAATATTATCCTCACTAATATAATAGTGTAGTTTGAAGTAAATAGGGTAAAGTTTGAGATCTTTATAAAATTTTTTGGCATAGATAGTTTTGTATTTGTAATAAAGAATGAGATGTAAGAGAGCCAAGTTAAGGTCTATTTGTTTTCAATTAGTAGTAGTATATGGTGGAATAAAGCTGTAAGAAGCAAAGATTTTTGGATAATTCAATTAAGTAAATAAAGTTGTAATAAATTCTTAAAGAAGAGAAATAAAAGTGGAATGGATTAATTCAAATGGGATAGATATGAATTTGTCAATTGAAGGATTTACTTTATAAATAAGATCAGTTAAAAATTTAGATCATTTGCCTGCTAAAGTTTTAACTAAATATTTATAATTAAGTTTGGATTCGGAAGTTTTATCAGTTGCTAGTTGGATAATTTTTCCTAAATAGATGTCGATAAGATATGGTTTAATGAAAGTAAGTAGTTGTTGGGCAATAGGGTTGTTAAGTTTAGTATTGTTTTTTATTAAGTCAGTTATAGGATATTCTTTAAACCAGTCGAGATCATTGCTGATATCTTGTTGGTTTTTTTTTTTCTTTTGTTTTTGTTATTTGTTGTTTTTTCTTTTTTTTGAATAAAAGGAAATAAAAAGTTGAATTTTGTCAGTAGATTTCATTTGTCAAAGTTTAATAAGAACAAAAATGATTTGTTGTTTAAGAGTAAAAGGAGGAATTATTTGTTTATGAGAGGTAGAGGAGGAGGTTTGAGTGTTTAAACTGATTAGTTTTGACTTAATTATAGTTGTAGTTATTTGTTGTTAAAATGTTAGAGGTGAAGTTTGTATGAGAGGTTTGAGTTTGATATTTAATAGGCCTGAAGCACAGAGCCTATGTAATAGATTATTTTTAAATATAGTGCAAATAGTATAATCTGGTGCATGGTTGCTTTGTTCAGTCACAACATAAGGGATATTTTTAATTCTATATATAAAGCATATATAGTAATGTTGAGAGTGTGGGATGATAGCAGTTGGAGTAGGATCTACTATAAAGCCAGAGAATAGAATATGAGATTTGGTAGAAGAAATCTCTAATTGTTGTTGTTTAGAATTAGGTGAAGCAGGAAGTTCATCACTAATTTTTTTGAATCGATTTAAAGAAATAGTTGTTGCAGTTTGGGTTGTAGATAGACCAAGGTTGTAGAGTAAGGAATTCTGTAGAATTTAGAACTAAAACTGATATAATATGCTCCACAGAGACACGTAGCAATAGTTGGTTGTAAGAGAACTTTAAAGTAATAATGTTTTTTGACAAAGGCATCACAATTAATTGGATTGACATCTGCAGGAAGTATTCATAGAGATTGAGGTCTTCCTTCAGTTATTCCTACACCATGATGGTCTTTGTATTTGCCATGATAGTAGTCAATATTATAGAAATCCAGATCTTTATTAATAAGGATTGGCATTTTTGTTTAAAAGATGAAAATAAAGTAGATTATTGGAATCTTGGATATGAGATGATCTGAAAGATATATGGACATGACAAATAAAGGGTGTGACAAATAAGGATGTGACAGATAACAGAGTGTGATAAATAAAAAAATGTGACAAATACAGGGTGTGCCAAATAAGTATTACACAAAGTATGTAACACTTGCAGATCTGTAAGTCAAGATTGATGTTAAACAGAAAAGTTGTGTAAAATTAAAAGAATACAAGTTTGTAAACAGTACAGATTGATTCAGATAGTATAATATTGATTAGTAATCCTGTTTGGGTGGGTTTGGATGGAGTAGACTAGAGGCAGCCCCAAAAAAAATTAAAAAATTTTTGTAAAAATAAAATATTAAGTTTTACAAGAGAGTTTAAAAGTATTTTTTGATAAATCGGTCAATTTTAGGCCGTTTTTGATGATTTATATATTAAAATGAAGCTGATAATGAGCTCTTCCAGTTTGTTCTAAGTCACCAGAGCAGTTAACTTATTAAAATTTTGAGATAACTGAATAGAAGCATTTTTTAGTTTATTAAATATATCTCTACTAAAAAGAAACTTAGAGATATAAAACTTGGCTGTTTAAGTATAAATTGTGTTAGAAACAATTTTATTTAGATATCTAGAAGTGGTTTACTTAATAAAATATTGAATAAGAGACAAATGTTTGCAACAGAAATTTGGTACAAGTGATCGTTAGAAAAAGTTAGTGATTTGCATTCTCAATATATTTTGTATATATAAAATATAATTATATATTACTAATAAAAACACAAGCAAAATTATTATTTTAAATAAAAAATTAAATAAAATAAATAATAAAAAATACAAATTAAAAAATAAAAAAAGGTAATAAATAAGAAAAAAAAATATATAAAACTTGCAATTCACAAATATCAAATAGTTATAATTATAAGCTTGTATTAGGTTTTTTAAAAAATATAAACTATATTAAATAAAAATAATTTTATTATTTTTTATTTATTTAGATCATTTAATAAAAAATTATATACAAAATACAAATTAAAAAATAAAAAAAGGTAATAAATAAGAAAAAAAAATATATAAAACTTGCAATTCACAAATATCAAATAGTTATAATTATAAGCTTGTATTAGGTTTTTTAAAAAATATAAACTATATTAAATAAAAATAATTTTATTATTTTTTATTTATTTAGATCATTTAATAAAAAATTATGTAAAAAGAAAAAACTTTGACTCAGTTATAAAAAATTAATATAAAATACTAATTAGACCAAAACCAGTATTAACAGATTTTTAGTAACTCAAGACATATGTATAATTATGTTTGTATTACTGTATTCTTTTTGATTTATATTATTAATAAACTTATTTAAAAAGTAAATACTGCTAACTGTTTTGATGATTTTATATATCAATCTTTAAGAGAAATAAACTAAAATTGTTCATTTTTTATAAAATGTTTTCAGAAAAAAATAAAGATAAAAGGTTAACTAATTTTGTAGTTTTTATGAGTTCTTGATCTTTTTAGATATTTCTTATAAGTTTTATAGTTATATAGAACTAATAATCAAACTTTGTTATTTACTTGATAAAAACTTTTAGTTTTTACTAGCTACTTCTTCTATAGTTTCAAAGTGCTTTTAAACTATTATCACAAAACTGCAATTTTTTTTCAACTCTATTTCAATGTTTAATTATACATGTCAAGTACTCCAAAAAGAGTTTTATAAAGTTTAATATATTAATTATATCATTTTTCTGTAGTTTAACTTTTTAAAAAGTTTGATTCAAATGATTATTAAAAAGAATCATGTTAAATATTTTTTTATTAACCTAGTAAATTATTTAAAATAATGTATCTTATTTCTTAATTTGCAAATAATACATATTAATTAATAATTAATAAATTGAAAATGATGCAGAATATATATATTGTGAGGTATTTGATTAACTAATTATAACAAAAATCAATATAATCTCTAACTAATCTAACTAGTACAGTTTTTTTAAATTTAATCATATTATTAAATAAAACAATTTTTTAATAGAAATTTACTATACAAAAATGATAAAATTTTAAAATCTAGCTCTTCACTCTTTATTAATTTTTGAGTTTGAAAGCAACATAAAATAGATTAAAAAATAGTGCCTTTTAATTTGAAGTTTTTTTCTGGTACTTAAATAAATTTTTTTTCTAGTATTTTATGGCTATTCATATAACATAAAAATTACAAATTCATAAATAACTTGCTTTTAACTTAAATACTAAAAATTTAATATGAGAGCTCAAAGTACTAGTTATAATGTATTAAATAACGTGTTTATTTTTTAAAAGGTTGAATATTTATTGAGGGATGCAATTTTTTTAAAAAAAAATTTAGAATATGCCGGGTGCCACACTAATAACTAGCAAGTAAATATATACATACGCACTATTGATTGTGCAAGTTTCACTATCACAAGTAATAACCACTAAAATGATAGAATGTGCACAGATTAATTTTCGAACAATATATAATTAATTAGCCAATTATATCACTTAATAATCTTTATTATATAAATCTAATAATGAGGGTCTACAAATAGTCTTAATTTAAATCAATTGACCAAACACCCCAGCGTATATATATATATGCATATATATATAAAGAATAAGTAGCTGCGCAACGTTGTCGCGCGAAACCAGAAACGGGAAAATCTACACAGGCACCATTTCAGTCACGGGAAACCATATTCTTCATTGCAATCCATTCTTGGTATAAGAAAATGACTCTTTATAAAAGAAGTTGATAGCACTTGCAATCTGAATATTGGTTTGAATTTCAGCAGTTCCGATGAATCTGACCCAAAAATTCTGGGGCCTTGCAAAAAACATTAAAAATCTACGAAACATATCTGTATTTAAAAATGATCGACAAATTCTTTTAAGTCTTTGACGATCAGTGATTATCATTTATCTGCCCGATAAAAAATTCGAAAATTACCAAATATTTAGCATTGAATCATTTAATTTATATTGGGATACTAATTTTTGTGCCTAAAAAACTTATTTTTACTATCGTTTGTTATAGCATCTTCGATTTTACAGATGCATGCACTCATTTATGTTTTTTTTTTTAAATAATATTGAATCATCAATAAGTCACGCGGACCAATCAATTCCAAGATTTTGCGTACAAAGGCATTTGTTCTTGGTACCTACCTTTTAATGTATTGTTCAGGGTGCTACACAAAGTCACGATGACAGATTACCCAATCATATGCTGAGAATTGTACATGCATATTTAACTTGCCTGTAAACCATACCGATACACTACGTTGTACGTTGTACAAACTCCGTTTCTGGTATAAATTTCATACGCAATATTTTTTTTACAATAATGTGTTGCTCAATTGCGTAAAAAATACCTTTACATCTTTCTGTTTTTTCATCCAATCAATTAGAGGGACTGTAAATACTATATAATCGGTCCTCATAGGATGGAACGGACCGGACCAGACTGCTGCATCCCCATAAAATATGATGCAGTAAAAAATTAATTTTGGCTTATGTTAGACGATAGAAAAATTTAGATTTATTTTTTTAAAATTTAATACCCTAGTTAAAACACGTTTAGAACCAAGTGAAACCACAAGTACTCCTCCCAAATACCCTTCCCCCTTCATTACTTCAATTTTATCGTCATAAATTCCTGATCCATCATACTTATTAACACTACCCTTCTGCACCGTTTTCATATACCTACGAAGTTGTTCCATTCCATTGTGAATTAACCCCCTCACTAATACTTGCTCATATTTCTTTTTTTCCTTACACCAATATAAGTATTTTCTATTTAATAGTTCGTCTTCAGCTTCTTCTTCGATCTTATCATCTAAGGCCTTTAATGATTTGTAGTCTGCTTTTTCAGCCCACTTTTCTTTTTCCCCACTTAAAAGACCTACCAAAGAAATATATTTTAACTCCATAATTATGCTCGACTTCATTCTGTCTTCATTCACTCCATTAACAAAAATGTCAATAAATCCGAAGCGACCTGCGCCTGAACTTTTCGACCCATCAACTACAAGACGCACTTCAGGTTGGCGATGTTTGGTTGGAAGTAGCAATTCAATTGCCGTTTGAAATGCAGCTTCATTATAATCTTTAAACTCTCTAAAAGATTTGGATTTATGGTAATTTAAAATTAGGTCAGCAAATGGTAAGATGTTGCCCTTCAACATTGATTTATATGCGAGATATTTATCAACAGGGTTATCATCTACGATGCCTAACTATTTGAAAAAAATAAATTAAGTTAGAAATTGATCAAAAAATAATAGCTAGGTATATCAAGTTCTGTCTATTTCAGTTCCTCTCGTTAGGATATACCGGCTTTCTAAAAAAAGGTAAGGATGATCAGATACATACTACTGGGACGTGGCCAGAAAATATGCACCGATTCGGCTAACTTTTGAGGACGTAGCTCCCCTTGTTAAAATCTGAGAAAATAGTCAAATAAATTTCCAGAACGTGGCCAGCAAATGTGTTCAATATAGTTTAACAAGGAGTAGCCTCATCCTAACCCCAAATGCTATGACAGTCCGATAAAAGCAAACATACGCAGGATTCTCTACTCATATGACGAGGACCGATCCTCACCTTCGCTGGGATAGATAAAACATATCTATACTCAGAAAAGGGTAGCCTGACGTAAGCAAGCCCCATCAATAGCAAACATTTCAAGATATCCGGTAATTCATCATCATCTTAATAGGTGTGCTTTGATGAGAAAAAAACATATTCTAACCTTTTTATCCAAAACTGACACTATTTCTTTGATCTCTTTTAAGGTCCTAGGGTCTTCTTTTATTTTTCGAATTATTTTAAAAAAAGATCGAGTATAAACTTCTTTTTTCGGTACAGTATAATTTTGCAAAACCCATCGTTCAAAATGATTGAATGACCACTCTTCGAAAGGAATGATGTAAAAATATCTGGAGTATATCCATTTAAAGTGTTTTACATCTTGAATTACGGGAATTATTTTTTCATTTGGAAGCTTTCCTACAAAGAAGAGAGTTAAAAATATTATATAACAAGCTAACAGTACATCGAATGTATACATACTAGTGTTAATTTCCGTTATCAAATTTGAAAGCGTTACAACAGGGCCAACCTTTAGCTTACATCGCAGTAGGTCTTTTTTATTTAGTAAAGGAAAACTTGAACCCGAAATTTTTTGATTTCTCAGAAGTAAGAAATCTTCTTCATCGAGATTTATTTCTTGACTTCTCAAAAAGTCTAGTAATTTATCAGTATTCCATTGTTTGATGATATCAAGTAAACTTTTAGGCATTTATTAATGATAGTGCTTAAAACAAAAAAGTATAAAATACAAGCTACTCACTTTTTATTACGCGACTTTTATACGCGTCTTGTAATACAGAGATGCAGGAGTATATATTATCATGTGAGTGTGACCTTGGAAGTTACAGGCAGGTTACTTATTAATTTATTCGAGAATTATCACATGTTTTGCAATATATGTGCATTTGTCGCCAACTTTACATCCATGCTTCCACTTCTAAAGATATGTCACTTTTCTAAGTAATTTCGGTTTTCTTTATTTGTGAGTGATCTTTCATCATTATATATAAATAGAAAAAAATAAATATATACATAACCAGATTTTTTTTATTATATACGTAATAATATAAACCTGTAATGTGTTTTATGTACAAAAATTCTCGGCACTGTGATGGCTCATGCTGAGTTAATAGCATTTGATTGACCAAAATTTACAAAAAGCATTTATTTAGAAAAACCTATTACAAAATGCTTTAAATTACATGCGCATTTAGGCCAGAGAAGGTTCGGTCCGGAGTTGATTTCACCAGAAAATGAAGTCAGGAATAAATATGTGGCATGACCGAAATTGTATTACAGAAACTGGCACTTTGTGCCTGTACACCGTCCCACAAATAAATTTATACGTAGAGGCATATAACAGGTTGTACATTACGTGTCTTAAATAAATTTTGCATAATCCTTGTAAGGCTGAGACCCCTGCAGAATTTCTTTAGCACAATTTATTCTGACACATGTTAACTGTTAAGTTATATGGAAAAACAGAAAAGAAAAGCATTATTCAAACGCAAAAGATTTATTGTGTTATATTTCAGTATTTATTTTTAACAAGAGTGTGAGGTGCAGTAAATTTCACTTTAAGTATGAAGCGTTTTATTCTAACGAATATCGATATTGACAGCTCTAACGGCAATCGGATACGTCGTGTAACCTACGAGTCGGCTAAGTCGATAAGAGGCGTGTTATATTTGGCGAGTTGGGTATTTATGAGCGTAGGTATTATAATGCAGCGAAAACAGGGAATTTTATTAGGGGACAAATTTTATTATAAACGTAGGGCTCGAAGCCTTTATTATATAATGTTTTATTACTTATGCCTTCCTAAATGTATTAAACATATCATCCGTAATGTACCCCTTTAATTTCCTATATTACTTAAAGCCCTTAATTATTATACGTATACCTCTTTAATTATAGATCTTCCTTATTACCTTATTACCCTTATATCCACTAATAATCTTAAACAACTTTCACGCTTTAATCCCGGGAAACCCATTTTAGCGTCTGCGCTAATTTTATTTGTACCCCAAAATTTAAAGGGTATTGACCGACCAGTTGGGGTCAGATGATCATTTGATGGATATTATTACGTACAAAAAATTCGAGGTTGTACACGGGTTGGGTTCCCCTAACAAAATAAAATAATGTACGGATAACCGTAACAGGAGGAAACGTTGATGTTACACAATTTATTTTACATACGGTGTGAAACACATAAAAAAAATATTTTACAATACTTGATCAGTCCTAGTAGATGTTATGATTGTAATCCAACAACATTTTTATTATAATAAAAATGTTGTTGGATTATAATCATAACATCTACTAGCGATTGTTCAAGTATTATAAAATAATTTTTTTATGTGTTTCACACTGTGTGTAAAATCCTCCTGTTGATAACCGTACAATAACCTTAACTTCTAAAAACCCGTTCGAACATGTCACCAACTTGTATCATCCAATTTTGTTCACGGTAATTCGACCTACGATTTCCAGATCAATCATGTAACCCGAATATCAAATGGATTGACAACCTTAAAGTGCACGGTGTATCAACATTCACCTATATAATATTGTTATAGAACTTCATTTCATGCTGTAATAGAGCAGATATACATGTCAACCTTAACATCAATATAATTTTTATTATTGTATAGCACAACTTATATAATTATCCTTATAGTTTAAATCTAAGAAATATGTGATTAAAAATAGATCATAGGCAATAATAATGGTTTGAGTTATCTTAATAATAGCTTTATATAATTGATTAATGGAAAGGAAACATAATTTCCTAATCACAGTATTCAAATAATAAACTCAATTCATTTGATTGGTTACTTTTATTTTATTTATTTTTTAACTTAAGCAGTTACATTAGTACTTTATTAAGATTTTTGAAATTACTTTTGCAATTACATATATTTACCTAACTACTAAGTTTAGCATTACCTGGTCACCCATAGAGTACCTAAGTGCAATCTGCTGCACTACTTCAAACAGAAATAAGCTACTTGTCTGATTACTTAAAGTCTATAGTGAAAGGGTCTTCTCTCTTCCACAACAAGCCCTAATATTGTTTTTCTAATTTTTTCATTAATTCTATCCTTTTTCTCTTTTGCTTGTTTCTTCTCTTCTTCAATTTTTTGCTGATTTGCTTTTTCTTTCTTCTTTGAATTTTTTTTCTTTAGTTTCTTTTTCTTCATTTTAGTTGTTATGTTTTTTTTCTTCTCCTATTCATTAATTTTTTCATATCATATCTTTTACACTTGTTCATAGAACATGTCCCATGCTGTCTTTATCATCATCTCTACAAATTGCTGTCTTGTCTTTGTATTTAGGAGCTGTATTAGTCTGTCTTGTGTTTTTTTCAGAATTAATCCTTTGATTAAAGCTTCTCTCATCTCTATTTCTTCTGCTTTACTTTTTTTGAAGAATATTATATATAATACATATAGTAGAATATGAGTTTTTTCTTCTGTTTTCAACCTTTTTCAGGTTATTGTAATAATTACTTTTTGGATTTATTTCCAAAGGTTCTGTGTTCTTTGCATGATGTTAAATGTAACTGTATTTCTTTAACTTTATCTTAACATACTTGATACTTCATTGTTATATATACATTTGGTCTTTTTCTATTAAGTTCTTCTAGAATTGAAGTTTATTTATCATATATTTTATAAATGTGCATCTTTTTGTATTATTTTTTCTTATAGTGCAATGCACTCCTTTAGTTGTTTTTAGTTTTCTTCAAAATTGTATCCAGTTATGAATCATAATCTTTGTTTTTGGTTTTAATTTTCTGATTATATTTGTTTCTTTCTATTCTGCTCCTAATCTTATATTTGTTATTATTTTGCATAACAATCTTGCTAGTATATCAGTTCATTTATTTTCTCATTCTAGACAGTATTCTATCTCTTTACAACTGACTTTCTCTACTTGTATTACTTTATTACTTATTATTCTCTTTTTTGCAAGACTATCAGCTTTGTCATTCAATTTGTTCTTGCTATAATCTTTAACTTTTACTAACTTTATCTATATACTCTTTATATTAATCAGATCTATAATCTTCATTATTTATATCATATTTTTTTTCTTAAGAATTTTCATTCTATCTATTTGCTCTAAATTTCTACTAATATTTCTTATTGCAGCATTACTGTCTGTATATATTTCTATTTGTCTTTTTTTCAGTATTGTTAGGATTGCTGCCAATATTGCTACTAATTCTGTTATTGTTGATGTTGTTCATCCTTCTAGTCCTAATGATGTTTCTTCTTCTGATCATTCATGTGTTTTATTTGTTTGAATCCATTCTATACATATGCTTCTGCCTCGTGTTTCTTCTTTGATCTTTATATTTGTAGCATCATCCATATATATAATGTATTTGCCTTTGTTTCTCGATATATTTCTTCTTAGTGTCTTTAGAATTTCTTATTTGACATTCTTATTTTACATTCTCATTTAGTTTCTGTTACTTAATTATTTCTATTTCTAACTCTTTTATTATCATTAGTCCTTCAAGTTTCTGTTCATTGTTTTTTAATCTTTCTGTTTCTATTTTTTCTATCAACTGGTCTATAGTTATTTTAATCTTACTATTTCTCTTTTTCATCAATGCATCAAGGATTACTCTGATCTTGTTGTTTATTCTTATCCATTACCAGCAACTGCCTTCTTTTTGTTCTTCTTCTTTTTCTGTATATCCATTATATCTGCTGATTCTTATTGCTATTTCATTCTCATCATTTTGCATTTATCAATGTTCTAATAAGATCTTTTTCTTCTTTATTATCTTTTCTAATTGGCTATCATCTTATATACTGTATATTATCTATTCTTTTTTTCTTTTATCTTTTGATATGATTTTCTATACCATTTTCATTTCTTGTGTATTATATCTGTTTGTCTTAAAGTGTTCTTTAATTTTACTATTTGTTGGCTCTTCAAATACTATAGACTCTATTTTTTTAAACCATTCTGCTTTTTTGTCTTTACTTGAATGTCCACCAAAGTTTTTAAATTGTTGCCATATAATTAGCTTTTCACCTTTTATATTGAGCAGTTGGTTTAGGTAGATTATGCCTGCTTCATTTATCTCTATTTCACTTTTTTTTTACAGCTATGTTTCTAATAGTTCTCATATTTTAGTATCGAATTCAAATATTCTTCATAAGCTACTTTTCATTCTTATGCTTATTTCTAGCTCTCTTGCTTTTATTATTGTCAAACATACTAAGTTGTTCTTCCAACATATTTTGTTAACTAGTATTTCTTCTAATTTCCAAACATCTTCTATCAACCCTGCTTTTTGACAACTTTGTAATATTCTTAGCTTCATTAACTGACCTAGACTATCTTGTATGTTTAATCTTGACAGTAAGTCACTTACTTGCTTAATTACTAGCTCTTGTTGTAGTGTTCTACACTCACTAAGATCTTTATATTCTATTATACAATTTTCCAATGTTCTTTACAGATTATTTTTTTGCTTTGCTAGATATATTATTGGTTAATGTATTTCATGTATTCTTTTTTCTGAGATTTTAGTCAACTAAAGCATGTAGTTTAGTTTTGGAATTATTACTATATTGTTTATATATATAATCTGGCTTGTTGTTATCTTTTTGTATTTGAGGTCTTTTATCATCCGACTAACTATTTCTTTAGCTTTTCTTTTAACTAATACTTCTCGCATTCTGTTGTTCAGTCATATTCCAATGACTGAATAATTTTGTTTCTTGGCTCTTCTCTTATATTGTTCTTGCCAAAAGCTACTTTTCTTTCTTTTTTTTTAATCTTTGTGTTCATTATTAGCAGCTTTGATTTTGATCTATTAATCTCTATTTTATTTATCTTAAAAAACTCCTCAGCTATTTTTAGAATTTTTAGTAGCTAGACTTTGTTGTTTGCAATTCATATTGTGTCATCTGTATATGCAATTGCTGCTTAATGGAATTTTGTGACATTATTACATTGCATTCTTTCTTTAATTTGTTGTTCAATCATATATCCTAGACTTTCATCTTTTTGTATTCTCTCTAACAATGGATTGTAGAAAAGCTGCCATATTAATAGTGATATAACTTCTCCTTGATCTATTCTATCTTCTGCTGTTATTTCTTCTGTTAAGTCATAAGTTGTAATTATCCTTAGTTGTCTTTTGTAAAAAAGATTTAAGATATATTTTATCATTCTTCTAGGAATTATAACTCTTTACAATGCCATTTCAAGACTTTTAAGTAGAACTGAGTCAAATGCCTTCTTCATATCTTGTAGAAGTATCCATACTTCTTTGTTCTTTTCTTTTGTCTCTTCCATTATCATATTAAGGATATGCACTGGCTGCTCTGTTGAATTTTCTAGTAGACTTGCATAGTTTGGTTCTTTAAGTACTTCTTTTTCTATAAACACCTTGGCAAGTCTTTTTGTTATCACCTTTGTTATTATTTTTCTAAATGTTTCAATTAGAGCTATTGGATAAATATTGTTTAAGTTATATCTTCACTCTATGTCTTTTGGTATTAGATAAACTTGTGCAATTTTCCACTTGGTTAGTTATCTTATTTTTCTAAACAAAGGTTGGCAAAGGTTCTAAAGACTTCTTGTATTTTTTTTCCTACTCATTTGATTAGTATATAACTTATATTAGATATGTCTGGAGCTGTTTCTATTTTAAGTTTCTCATTACTTCTTCTTATTCTTTTTCTTTGATGCTTTCTTCTAATTCCATATACCATTCCTTTTAATGCATTCTTGTGACTTGTAAACTTCTTTCCATCTTTTTGACATTTCTTCTAGTTTCATATCTCTTATTCTAAACTGTTTCTTGTAATATTCTGCTACACCAATTTTAATTAACTCTAGCTTTACTATTAAGTTTGTCAGTTCTTCTTTTTGTTCAATAAATCTGTCAAGCATTATCTTTTTATAAGGTTTGTTTAATAGACTGGCTATCATTTTTTCTTGATCTGTTTTAATTATTTCACATCTTTTATCTATGTTTTCTTCTATTTATTTTTTTTGATTTTGTTCCTATTCCTTTCTCTTTTTCTTTTGTAATAGTTTCTGCCAACCTTTCATGTCTTCTATCCAGGCACTCACCATTGTCTGTGTAATTTTGGCAACCTTGCACCTTCTTTTTCTCCTATTATTTGTAGTTTTTATTTATTTCAGTTCTTTCTTCTTTTGTTACTTCTTGACCTTCTCTTGTTTTTGCATATTTAATTAATCTTTGCAGATCTACAATGTTCTTTTCTTGGTATTGCTTCTTTTGATTATTTCTTCTATTTGTCAGTATATTGTATATCTTTTTCTTAGGCAAATACTTACTGGCTGCTGTGATAATTGCTTCTTCTAATACATCTTATATGCTGTTTATATTGTTTATTTCTTTTCTTCAAATGTTCTTTAACACCTTCTTGACTTCTAATTATTTCTGCAACTCTTGTGTATACTTTTTCTAGTTTTTTTCTTTTGCTTGGTCATATAGATATACTGTTCTTGATTGTCTTTTCCTTTTGATTTCAACTTTGCTATTTCTTGTCATTATATGTTTAATTCATATTTCTGTCTTTATTATTTTATGATTGCTTTTAGTAATTCCCTCTGTTTCTTCAATTTCTGCTTTCTATAGGCCTGAGACCAGTTTTTCTAATATCTGTATGTAGTCAATTCTTGTTGCTACTTCTTCACTTGACTATGTAAATTCTTTACTTGTAGGATGCATATCTCTATAACTATTCCTAAAGTTCTGCTTCTTCATTCAATTAAAAATTAGCAATCTTTTGAAGTTTGCTGCTTATGGATATTGTCTGTCTAATACATTATTTAGTATGTAATTAAAATCATCTAAAATCACTATTGTATTTGTCATTTCTTTTTGGTAACTATTTCTACTATTTTTTGTTGAATGCTTTTTCTTATTGTCTTGTCACTTAGTGGTATATAAACTTCTAGAACTACTAACTCCAATTGCTTGAACTATAGTATAAGCTCTATTATATATTCATTTATTTTTTTAACTACACCCATATGTTTTTTCTATTGTTCATTAATTATAATACCTATACCTGATTCCTTCTTTTTGTCTTTTATTACACTTGACCAAAATCCTACATATTTCCTATTTGCCATTTGTATTAAGAATCTTTCTTCTCTTTCTGTAAAATTTGTTTCTGTAATACCTTAGTATTGTGATTTCTTCTTTTTTTGCCCAGTCCAGCAGACTATCAAGTTTTCAAGCTTTGGTTTTGAGTCCATTAATATTGTGACATGCTATTTTAATTTCTTTTCTTTTTTCTTTCTATCTTTCTTTTAGTTATTCTTGTACTGTCTTTGCTATTTCTTCTCTTTCTTTTCTCTTTTTTCTTCTAGTTCTTTCTTCTTTTGGATAAGAATGTGTTTTTCTTTTTCTGTTTTTGAAACTTCTTTTTTTATCTTATAAGAACTCTCCTATCTCCTCATCTATATTCATAAATTTAACTAAGGTGCCTTTAGGAGTGATTGGCTATGCCTTCTTCTATTGAGTCACCTATTTTTTTTAGTTTTTCTAATCTTTCTAAGATTCAGCCTAGCATATTTTCTATATGTATGTTCTTCTCTTGCTGTTTCATTTTATTTTTATTTTTTTCTTTTCTTGGTTTTCTTTTTTTTTATTATCTATACTTCTATATCTTCTTTGATTTTCAATGTTATGTTTTAGGCTGTTATTTTCTTTTTTTATTGTTTGAACTTTTGATTTTAGGTCTCTTCAATTGTTCTTCCTATTTGTATATGTTCTGTTCTATTGATTTCTTTTTCTACTTTCACCTTCTCCTACATCAGAAATTTGACTTAATCTATTCTAGCTTCTTTCTCTTTTATTTCTGAAACTTTCTCTTCTTTTTGGCTCTTTTTTCCTTTCATTAATCCAGTATATTTGAAAATTGTTGTATATGATTGGTTTTGATTAAGCTGCCTTTATGTCTTTCTCTATTGCGAATATAATTAATGCTGTTCTCTTTTGGTTCCTATTTTAGTTTAGTGGAATGTATACTGACTTTGTCCCTTTACTTCTCAGGCATTATAATAATAAGACTTTTGAGACATTTCCATGTAGTTCTGTTAATTTGGCTGTATGTTTTCTTTGTTCTTCTCTTGCTTTATGGTCTTCTCTTTCTCTTGTTTCTCTCATCAACTTATTATTATCTGCTGACAATGATCATGAAATATCTTCTTTTTCTATGCTTTGCATTTGTATTACTGCTAGAGCTTTGTACTTAAATCTTTTGATGCATATTATCTGTACATCTTTGATTCTTCTGCAAATATACTCTACTTCTCTTTTGTTTATATTAGCTGGTAGGTTCTATATTGTTAGGTATGTTATATTGTTAGTGAGTCTTTCTTCTTTCTCATATACATTATTATTTGGTTCTTTTCTGTTAGCACCTTCCTTAAACTTCTTTTTTTTAAAACTTGGTGTATATTTTTTTTTATCTTGTTGTTCTTTATTGTAGTCCTTGAGTCTTCCTTTTTTTCCTTCTTTCTTTTCTTCATCTTTTGATATTATCTTATACCAATCACTCTCTTTTTTATTAATTATTTGTATAGCTTTATCTCTGCTATAATTACAGTCAAAGACTATTTCTATTTACAGATTTCTTCTCTTAAATACTTCATTAATATCTTTTACCTGAATATTATTCTTTAAAGATCACCTAATAAATTTTATACACTCTTCTTCTGTTTTTTTAGAAACCTTGTATGCTGGTATATTAGTGATTAAGCTGTTGTTTCGATTACAACTTCTTCTGCTTGGTGCCCATATACTTTGTTCTAATGCTATTTCTACAATATCGATTTCTTCTTTTGTTTCTTGTTTTTTTTTTTTTTGTCTTTTTCTTTCTTCTTCTAATGTGTTTTGTCTTGATTGCTTATCATTTATTTCTATATCTTCTTGTTCATTTATTCCTCTTTGTTTTCTAGGTTCTTGTTTCTGAATAAAGGTTCAACTGGCAGTTTGTTACTTCTTTCTATACTTACCTCTACCTATTTTTTTTTTTGTAATATGTTTGCTTCTTTTTGTTTTTCTATATTTTTAATTTTCTCTTTTATGTTTCTTTTCCTTTTTTGTTTTTCTTTGATGCTTTCTTCTTCATTTTCTTTTGTTATTATTTGCTGTTCTTTATTTTGGTTATACTGTATTTGTCTTCTTTCTGCTTCTATTGTCAGGTCTTAGTTTTCTATATTTATATTTAGTTTTTTTTTTGGCTGTTCTTTCTCAGCTTTTTCTAATATTTCTCTTGTTAGGCATAAAAGAGCCACCTTATTTGGGTCTTGATTTTAAGAATTGCAACAATTTTGTCTTCTCTATCTGGTACTGTGTATGTTCTACCCACCTTATTGAAAAAAGTTTTGTTATGCACACTATTTATAGCCCAGTATGCTCTTTTTATAAAAAGTACTTGTAAACTTTCTTTGTACTTTCTATAAAGATTTTTATTCATTTTTATGGCTCTATTTTCTTGGGTATTCTATTATGTATTCTAGTTGTATCTTGTTTATCCTATTCTATTTAATAACTTGCACATGTTTGTTTGTCTAGACTGTATATGTTGTTTATGTAATCCAAACAGATCTACATATAGGGTCACTAGCCATCTTCCAAAATTATTACTTTTGCTAAAATTTCTATGAAAAACTTAGTTTTCTCCTATAACTATCTTGCTAACACTTGTAGTGCTTTTGCTTCTAAGCTTGTTTGATGTTTTCTTTGTTGCTATTACTTTTCTTTAGTGTTGTTTAGGATGTTTTCTATTGTTGTTTATGCAGAAAGTTGATTTCTTTTTCCACTAATTTTGTATCTGAGTAATTGTCAGAGAGAGTTTTTTTTTATTTTCTGATTATTATTATTAATTAGTTACTCTTATTGATTTATATTCTTGAAGTTTTTTAATTATATATCTTAAATAAAGCATATTTTAATCAATTATAAATATGCTTTTAGAAATTTTCACACTATTGTTATATATATCTTAATTGCATATTTGTTTATTTAAAATGGCAAGTAATAAAATTAAACAAGATACAATGGAACTTCATGATTATCCTAGAAAACCTGAAATTGAATATAAGGATTCATTTACTGGCACTTATCATTATACTATTATCTCTGAAGAATATTATTCATCACCACCTATTCTTGTCAAGACACAAAAAAAAAATAATAGTTATAGAATTCCTAATAATTACAAAGTCATAGTTAGTTGAGTGAAAAAAAGTAAAACATGAAACATTATATGCACTATTAATTATATAAATCAACTTATTAATAATAAAATGCAATTAAAGTCTTGTTTTACAATCAAATATAATAATAATAGTCTTCAAATAATTGAGTCTTGGCAAAGTGCAACTCATATGGTAAATTTGTTCATGTAGGTAAAGCTTTTAAAAAAATTTTTAATATTTAAATCAATATTAAAAAAAATTTTTTTATAAAAAGATATATAAACCTAATAGAACATCAATGTTGCCTGGAACTGTAGTATTTGGATTACAACTTAAATGCATAGAACAAGCTAGATATTTTTGTCACCAATTTAATATTCTTTGACCTCTTGAAACTTTGAGTAATTTAGCAAAAAGATCTCAAATTAAACAAATTAGTGAAAAAGTATATAATTATATTAGTCATAAAACAATATATTTACAACATAAGGATCAAATACAAATAAAATTGCTTGTTTTGTTAGTTGACAATTAGAATCAGATAGTTAATTATTCATAAGATAAAATATTTGAAAAAATCAAAAACCAAGCATATATTTATACAATAGATAGTAGTTATATTTCATAAAAAGCTTTTTGATCAATTACAAATTTTTTTCCAGAATTAGATTGTAAATATAGAATTAGTAATAAAAATCTTAATCTTGACAAAATAATGCAAAATATTATACCTTTTTATATTATAGACATTAATATAAATAGTTCAACTATACTTATAGCAAATAATAAAGAAATTCATATTAATAATAAAAAAATAATTCATAGTATAACTGAATCAATTAAAAAGGCTAGTTACAGAAGTATAAAGAATATTTTAAAGTATATGATTCTATTTTATCTTGAAGAAAATATATTAGATTCCAATAATCCTCTAATTATGTTATGAATATCAGAAGATGGTTGGAATGTAGGATGTTATATAAAGCATATTATAATTACATGTTCTAGTCTTAATGATATTAGTAGTTATTAGATATCTGAATGACATTATACTATAGTTCTATATCCTGGCATTGAAGATTATCAAATTTTACAAAATGTTTTAATACCATTAATTTATAACCTACAAGATATTTCTTAAAATAGAATTGTTAATAAATTTGGCAATAAATGAAATATTAATTTTTATTTCTCTTCAGATTAAAAATTTCTTACTTTATATTTGGAATAAATGTTGCTAATGCATATATTTTTGTTCTTATTGCAAGTGTCCTAAAAAAGAAATCAGATTATATAATAAATATTATGATAAAAAAATATGAAAATGCTTATTAATAATTATAATACTTGTTCTAAATATATTCAAAAACCATTATTTTTTATAATACCCTTAAAAAACTGGATTCCGGATGAACTTCATATATTACTTAAAGTTACAGATCATTTATGAAGCTTAGTATTAGCCAAAATTGATATTAATAACAATCAGATTAGAAATATTATATGTAAAGAGATGAAATGAATTGGTATTAGTTTTTATTTCTGGCAATAATATAATTTATATATATGAAATTTTACATTATTAACAGTTAACAAAAAATATAAACTACTTTGTGAATTTGATCTTACAAAACTTTTTAATTGACAAAGAGCAATACTTATTCGATAACTTTGGAATAAGTTTTATTATCTTTATAAATTATTACATGTTGTAAAAACTACTAGTGAGATGTTCATAAATGAGGCAAAAAAATAGAGAGTTATTTTTAACTGCAATATCAGGAATGCTATATATATCAGATTTTATTAAAGAATTATATAAGCCATTAGATATTACACCTTATATGCACCTTCTTTATGTCATATTTCAGATATAATTAAGAATAATAGCAATTTAGAAATTTGTGCATTTTCTTGTGCTTCAATTGAAAAAAAAAATCACCAACAAATAGTATATTTTTTTAATAAAACTTTGAAGAATAATGAAATAAAACTCAATCTTCTTTAATTTTAACAATATTGCAATATGAAAACAGATTATTGTATTATATTAAAAATAAAATACTATTAGCTTTTAACAAATCTAAACATATTTATATTAAATAGTAATTATTATATTATTATTTTAATAAATTAATAAATATATATTATACATATTATTGTTTATATTAATAAATTAATTAATAATTAATACTTAAAATTTATATATAATATAATATTTCATTTATCTTTGAATTTGATAGCTAATAAAATCAACCTAAAATTTAATAAGAATAAGTTCTCTAGAAATTGTATTCTGATGAGCATCAGTTATTGTTTTAATATACCACTTTATTTTTATTTCAGGTACTTTTTGAAAATCTAATAGTGATGAAACATATAATATTATATATGCTTTTTGGTCAAGTTCATACCATCATCCACTCTATTCAGTATCTTGTAATATTGTTGTCATTGTTGCATTAGCATCTTAATCTTTAAAAACACATATATACTTTTCTTTACAAGATAAATAATGTTGAATCCATAGTCTAAATATACTGACAAATTGGCTTTCACTGCATGAAATTTTGATTATTTGTTTTTCAGTTTTATTAAAATTAAGTGATAATTTTTTTTTATAAAAAATATTAATGTTTCACAAAATTCTTGAATTGCATTTGAAAGTAATAGAGGAATATTAGGTGGTAGTATTTTGTAATCATTATGTTTAAGTGTTTTATGTTGATAAAGCTTTTTTACATTTTTAATTATTTTATTTAACATAGAGTGTATTGATAAGGCTTAAATATTTTTTGATTTTTAGAACTTTTATTAATATTGGTTACAACAGAAGAGCTTGATAAATTTATAATTAAATAATTATCTAATAAATTTAGTATATAAATTATTTGAGTTTTATTATTAAACTTTATGACTAATCGATCAATATAAAAATACATAATGTCATATTAATATCATAATTAATATATAGTAATAGTATATATTATAAATATGCATATAGTTGAATTATTAGATACTGTATATTAAATTATCATTATTATTGACTTGATTAGTATTACAGTAATTAGATCTATATATTTCAAAATCAGATATTACACAAAAAGTAATCAGTTAAAGGCTAAGGTAATCAGTTAGAAGCAAATTCTTATATGTAAATTTTAAATTTAGAATACTTAATAATGATATATACATCAATTGACTGTCTAACATCTTAATAATTTAAAAGATCTCTGATCAGATTTTATAAGTTTTAGTAATCAAAAAAAATAAAAATTAGCACAGATAGGTAGATGATCAATATAGCATTAATTTCATTACTGTGCTACATTGATCATTACTGTTACGTGCATCTAGGATCATGTTTTCATAGCTCAAAATATAATAGAAATTCTACAAACAGTGCTTAGGATTATAGTGTCTAGAATTATGATGCTGCATAATATATGCATAATTTAGTCTACACTATATATACATTATACATTGCACAAATTGCATATTTTGAGTTATTTAACATAATAACTGTATAATCTATTAAAATTGCTTACATTATATATATTTAAACAACTAATCATAATCATATTTTATTGATTAAAATGATGCACAAACATTATACAAAAGAACTATTATACAATTGCATTATAAATTTTAACTTAAAGTTACAAAACAACAATAAACTGGATTGATATGCAAGCTAAGCCCTCATTGAACAATTTTATCAAGAAAAAAATACTTATCTGATTTGGTATAACAGTTATTAAAATAATATTATAGGCTGTATCATCACTTCTAATATATCATATTTTATAAAATAAATTAAAAAGCTTATTAATAATATTAAATCTAATGACTGTTATTTTAAACTAT
>CAJVQA010002023.1:0-23271 GCA_910591915.1 Cetraspora pellucida
GAAGTGTCTTCATATATTTCATAGTTAATAAACTGAATGCAATATTTAGTATCTTTATATACTATCTATTGTTGCCTCTGTCTTAAAATCTCAAATCACTCTATATTTTGTTAAAGTCTTATATAGACTTTGTATAGAATCTGTCAAGTTATAGTCATCATACTATAGTCGAGCAGCTTCTGTTATTATTGTGGTTAAAGAAAAAAACTACAGATTAACATTTTGGTAGTGACTATGAGATAAGTTCTCAATTTATTGTAGATAATTGATTTTAGTTAGGCATAAGGAAACTCTGTTAATATTGGTCTGTTTGACCTGAAATATGAATAATATATACTTGAAAACATACTGCATCTTTTCTACTAAATAATGCTTAGTGTGAAAATCCCTCTGGAGCCCACTATTCAATGTCAAAATAGTGATGCTATTTTTGATCTTTAAAGAAATTGCAAGAAACCCTTTTTGAAAAAATATTTTGACTATCATTATACTAAATTTAAATGTCCATATCTCAGTAAACACTGAACTGATTTTAACATTTTGATTATCTTTAGGACCAAAAGGACTCTCTCTACAACTTTCTCTTAAGTGACAAAGCCTGTTTCATAGTAAATTAAAGAGATATTCATCAATTTCTAAAAATTAGAATTTAAAAATAAAAGTATAAGTGTTTGTATTGTGACAAACAGCTTCTAAATTGATAATATATGCAATTTAATTTTGAAAGATACTTATTAAAATTATTCTTATATACTAAAGAACATATCACTCAGTTACTTATCACTAAATTAAATGATTCTTGTGAAATTTGTTACTCTATAATTTCAAATATATCTTCTAATTTTCAAAATTTTTATTTTTAGTATACTAAACAATACTTTGCTTGTGACTTCTCTGACAAAATTATAGATTATTTCAATTAAATTAAACAAATCTATACCCAATATAACCTACCTCAGTTAAAGAACACTATCTTTAAACTTATTTTTAGTTTTAGATATTCTAGTTCTTCTAAAAACATTGTTGATATTATTAGAAATATAGCATCTTTAGCTATTTATACAAACTGTTATTAAAAAAACCTCTTTATATTAACAGAAAAAGATTTTATACCTCCTTACCATCTTGATTTTGAAGACTATAGTGATTCTTTTGAAACACTTTTTAATCTTCAACAACATATACTTAATCTCTTATTCAATCAACAAATTCAAAATATTATGGCTACTGCAGTTAATGTTCTTAACTATCTAAAAGAAAATAAAAAACATAGAAATGCTATTTGTATTGAACCTTTCTATGAAGATGGAACCCAAGACTTTTTAGCCTGGATTGCTGACTTTGAAAAAGCTTCAACTACTAATAGCTGAAGTTTTGCTAAACAAAGAAAAATTATGTCAGCTTTTCTTAGAAAAAATACTGATAAATGACAACAAGCTTACTGCCTTACAAATATTGTTGGAGCTAATATAGAAGATGAATGAAATATAACAAAAGCTGCTTTTATTGTACAATTCTGTAATCAATGCTAAAAAAACAAATAGATTAAAGACCTAGATGAATTAAAACAACTCTCTAATAAACCAGTTGAAACCTACAATAGTCATTATAAAAGAATTATCTATTAAGTACAAACCAATAACAATTTAACTGATGCCCAAAAACTATATTACTTTAATAAGGAACTCTGTTCAGAAACCCTTTCTGTTATACTTATGCTTAATCCTAATATGGTAGCTGATGCTTTAGAATTTGCAAAAAGATTTGAATAAGGAAAAGATTTTGTTACTTAAAGTAAATCTAGTTTAGCTACTATTAACAGAAATTTGGAAAAAGATATTGATAACCTAACCAAACAAATGCAACAAATGACCCTTAACTATACAATTATTGCATCAACATTTACTAAACCTACACCAAAAATTCAACAACAATTTTAACCCAGAACCCAATTTTAACCCAAAAATAAATATCAACCTAGAACCAACCTAGAACCCAATTTCAATCCAGAAATCAGTACCAAAGTCTTTTATTATATACTACAATTGTGGAGAAAAGAGACACTATATTTGAGATTGTCTAGCTGAAAAACAACTTATCATAAGTCAATATAAGCAAATAACTCAGAATAATAGAAAAAAAAATATCAACTATATTGGAATAGAGGATGATGATGTCGATAAAGTATACATTACCAGAAGACCAAGAAATCAATCCTATTCTATAAACAGAAAACAGACCAAGTTTTTAAACAAAAATTCTGAATTCCAAAAAGAATTTAAACTTAGAAATAGAACTGTCATGCTTAATAAACCTGACACTCAAATGGATGAAATTTCTGTTGAAATTCCTATTGATGTACCTGTTATAAAAGGAATCAAACCAAAACCAAAATTCAAAACATACCCTTCTGTAATTGAACAAATTGAACTCTATGATGTTTCTATTGATATCATAAACATGAAGTCTTCTGTCACTATTGGACAATGGTTACAATTCTCTGCTTAGTATAAAAATCTTGCAAAAATTTTGCAAAAGAAAAAAAAACCTATAACAAAAGCAAACCAAACTAAAACAAATTACCCTAAAAAGACCACAGCAATGAGGTGTTATATTCAAATTAAAGGAAACTCTGTTGTTGCTATTCTTGATTCAAGAGCAGCTGTAAGCATAATCACAGCCAAGCTCATAAAAAAATTAGGACTTCAAATCCAGAAACCTTCCAAAACTATTGTGATTACTGCTAATAAAAATCATACCAAAGCCTTAGGAATTATCTCTAATGTAAAGATTACTATACAGGATATTATTATTTCTATTAACCTCCAAGTAATTGAATCTATAAATGAAACTCTTCTTCTAGGAACAGATTGGTTCAACAAATCAAGAGCTAAATTAGATTTTGAAAACAATACTTTAAACATTTGATACTTAGAAAAAAAAGCTACTACTAATGTTACTTATACTACCAACTTTTATCCTATCTTAGAAGAAATAGATGAGGATGAAGAAAATCAATAGATCAATGAGATAGATAAAGAAGAAGAAATGGCAACTTACTATTTAGAAGAATGGCTTTCTGTAATTAATGAAATGTATTACAATCTCTGATCAGAAATAGAAACTATTTCTGCCTTTTATCTAACTTAATTGTTAGAAGAAAAGATCTATTCTGTTGAAATTCCAAACTTAAATGTGAATCTTGAACTTACCCAAGACCAACATACTCAAGCTAAATAACTCTTAATAGAAAATATTGATATTTTCTCAGAAAATATCCTAGAAGATGGACAGTTCAAAGAATTAGAACAAACCAATGTTATTTGTCATGAAATAAATACAAATAGCTACAACCCTGTTAAACAAAGAGCCTATCAATACCCTCCCAATGAACCAACCTTTCTGTAAAAAGAAATTCAAGTAATGTTAGAAAAAGGAATCATTAGAGAATCTTTTGGATTCTGGTCTTCTTCTGTTATACTTGTGCCAAAGAAGAATGGCTGAAAGAGACTTTGCATTGATTATAGAAAACTCAATGCTGTTATAGAAAAAGATGTATATCTACTACCAACTATCCAAGAAATTCTAAACTCATTTAATGGAGCCTCTTGGTTCACTAGCTTAGATTTAGCCAGTGGATATTGGCAAGTTACTATGAAGGAAGAAGATAAAAAGAAAACTGCCTTCATTACAAAATAGGGAACCTATGAGTTTAATGTCATATCTTTTGGACTCATCAATGCATCTGCAACTTTCCAAAGATTAATGGATAAAATACTCTACCCCTTTATCAACAAATTTGTAGTAGTATATCTGGATGATATTACTATTTATTCCAAAACCTTTCAAGAACATTTGAATCATGTTTAACAAGTTATGAATGTTCTAAAAAAAGTCAACTTAAAATTAAACTTGGCAAAATGTTATTTCTTCTTAAATAACATCAAGTTTCTAGGACATGTTATTGGAAAAAATGGAATTAAAACAGATGAAAGACTGGTAGACAAAATTAAAAATTTCACAGAACCTATTAATCTTAGACAACTAAGAGAATTTTTAGAAATTGCCTCTTATTACTAGTGACTTATAGAAGGATTTTCTAAAATTGCCAAACCTTTGAACCAGCTACTGAAGAAAAATAAACACTATCTGTGGACAGAAAAACATCAACAAGTCTTTGACACTCTTAAAAATTATCTTATCTCAGATTCTATCTTACAACATCCTGACTTTAATTAACCTTTCTATCTGCATACTGATGCTTCAACCTCAGGATTAGAAGCAATTCTATTTTAACTAAATGATGATCATAAAGAATATGTTATTGCTTATGCTAGTAGAAGTTTAAATAATGCTGAACAAAACTATCCTACTACTGACTTAGAATGTTTAACCGTTATATGGACTATTAAACACTTTCACCAATATTTAGGAGCCAAACATTTCTTTCTTATTACTGACCATTCTGCCTTGCAATAGTTAAGAACTTCTAAGCTTAAAGAAAGAAGAGCTAGTCGGGTTATAAAACTAGAACCCTATAACTTTATTATAATTCATCATTCTGGAAGAAAGCATAACAATGCCAATGCTTTATCAAGAATGTATAAATAAGAAGCCAATATAATTTTAACAGAGAATGAAGATGAATTCTCTTCTGAAACTGAAGCCCTTCAAATTGTTATACAAAAAAGATTAGCAAGAATAGAATCTTCTTTGTACCAGAACCAACAACTTAAACAATTAGTTGCTATGTTGAAACCAAACCTACCTCCTATTGCAGAACAGAATACCAAACCCTATACCAAACTTGAAGTATTTTCTAATGGTTTTAAATATAATAATGGACTATTATTTAATTAGAATTATATTCAACAACTCTCACAAAAACATAGAAGAGATACTGAAAAGAATAAATATTTAATTAGTTAGAAAGGCCCCAATATCCAATACTAGTATTAACATATTCACCTATGCTCTCAATCTATCTGTTACCAATGTGAAAGAGATTGTTTTGTATAGTCAACCCTGAAGAGAACCTCCTTAAATATCATTATTAGATGCTTTCTAGAACAGATTTCTGTTTCTAGAATTGAAAATAAAGAAGTTAAAATCTTTCATATAACTGTTATGGAAAATATTGAAGAAACTTCTACAAATATCCAAGATACAATAGACCTATTCGATTATTAAGACATGATGGAAACCCTTGCATCAATCTTACCTGAATATATTACCACCTCCTTACAACCCTATCCAAATTTAAAATTTAGTCAAGAAGGAATCCATTATGAAGGAATGCATTGTACTTAGTTCTATATTGAACATATTAGTACCCAACTATCCCAAAAATCTAATAGAAAAGACTGGTCTAAAGATTAGAAAGGACCAACAGCTCAATGTTGGTGTGGAGATAAACTTTACTTACCTTCTGATGAATGCTCCAAATATTATATTAACCTTCGGTTATGGCATACAATTAAACAATGTTCTTTAAAAAAAATTGCTAAATGTTACTGGCCTACACCCGATGATAAAAACCATGATACCTAAGATAATCTTATTGAAGAAGCTGACCAAACCCAAACTGAAATAAACCTCATCGATAACACCTCAATTGAAAATTTTTTCAGAAAACCAGAAAGTAATAACCAGTATCTGCTAAGCAATTATGATCCTAATGAAGAAATGAATACTTTTAGTAATGCAGAATTTGATGACAATAATAACTATAACATAGAAGTAGTATTAGTTAATGAACCTTGGTGGTTCTCCCTTTTAGAAACCCCTTCCCCAGAATATTATTTAGAATTTAATACCTACTCAAAACACTATCTATGTAATGTAGTTTGGTGGCAAATAGTTAATTCAACTTATTATTATTATTAGTTATTTATTATATATTATATTTATATTTTATTAAAAAAGAAAAAAAAATAGACAAAAACAAAAAAAAGTACTTATGCAATAGCATAAAAGAATACTAAAAAACATTGACATGCTTAAAACTAGATATAGGCAAAATTAGCCAGAATAAAGCTGAAAATAATTTTATTAGAAATAGATATAATAATCAACAATATAAAAAATAATAGCAAATGAAACAATAATTTAATCTAAAAGTTATCAATAGTAATTGTGCTGTAAATTATTATAACAGACTATAGGAAATTAGATGAGTATTATTAGTATAATTATATATATTTGGCTAGTAGTGTTCTATTTGCTAGTGCAAATTAGTTGTTAAAATAGCAGCATCAAATAACAGCTCCAAAATTGTGTAATTTTGTTATTTTGTAGGTTTTTTATATTTATTATTCTATATTATTTTAGTATTATTTTCTTATAATTATTGTTATTATTATATTAACTATTATTTTTATATATATATATATATATAAGTTTTATTTTTTATTTTATTAATATTATCTGCATGCTTGAAAGGGCAAAAGATAATATAGTCAATAATAATAAAAAATAAATTTAAGATTTGTTATTGAGTTGTATAGATTTTATACTTTATATCATAACTGTATACTCAGATGCAAAAGCTTGAAAGTTATATTACAAGTTTATACAAGTTGGATTTTTGTTAAGCTGAGCTAACATTGGCTCATTAAGTTAGCTAGATCTGTCATACATACTGTGGACTATACTGTCTCAAGTTAAGTGCAATGCTAGATATTTTCTTATTTGTTCTTGGCTATTTTTGCTTCTTGTTTTTTTTTTTTTGTTAATATGTTTATCATTCTGTTGTTGTTATTTGTGTATAGTGCTTTCATTTCTTTTTTTTTTTTTTTTTTGTAAATCTGGATTTTTCTATTGTATTGCTTTATTTGTTAATTAAGCCAACTTTGTTTCAAGTTGTTGTAAAAGGATTGATTAAGATATATTTTAATTAAGATGAATATGATAATAGCTAGATGGTTATGTACTGTATATATCTGTAAAATGATTCAGAGTTTCATCTGCTAATTTTTTGTATTAATACAAGTTGAATATCTCACATAACTAATTCAGTACTGCCTCTAGCTTAAAAACTGTGTCCTGCAATGTTTTTATAAAAAAGAAGTTGCTTAAGCTTTGATATAAACTATTGTTTTGTTGTCTATATGCTATTAGACCTAATATAATAAATTATTCATAGGGTTTATTATAAGAAAAACTCTGTTTGCTATTTTGTGATTCTTAGTTTTAGTTAGCTATATTATTATGAATATAATGTTGTTTGTCTTCTCAAAGCTCAGAATGTTTAATAAAAGAAAAGGTCTAGTAAATTGTTTGTGATAATTTTGTCTTGGATATGTGTTAGATGTTGTTATATGATATATGCTTTTTGTTTAACTAACTTGTAAATATGAATTGCATTAATAGTCTTTAGAAGTTAAGTAACTAGAAAGTTATTACAAATGCTAGACCAGTCATAGTAGTTTCTTAAGTAATAATGTTTCAGTACTAAGAGGTAGGTAGTGATAATGGGTGATGCAACTGTTTTGTATAAGAGAGTTATATATTTTATAAAAGAGTTTATTGATACTGGCTATACAGTTTTATTTTGGTTTATCCAGTTATTGCTGCAAGCTAATAATTCATAATGTTTGATAATTGCTTTATATAATTTGTTAATAGGAACTAAAATGTTTAATATAATGGCTGTCTTTTTGTTTAGGGTTGATTAGTTACTGAAGAAGCTAGGTTTGTTGTTACTAGAATGTGATTAGTATAATAAGAGTGGCATATTAAGCTTTAGTACTATTGTTTAAGAGATATGATAAGTGTAATTAGTTTTATAAATTCAAAAAAAATATCAAGTTAAAAGTATTAAGCTAATGGGTTGTTAGCAATAAATTTGTAATGTCTATTGTAAAATAGTAAATCAGCATTTATGTTTTTAGCTTCTAATATATGTTTGACTTTTATGCTAAAATTTCCTATAATTTGGGCTTTGTGTAAGTTAGCAATGATTTTATTGATAGTTGAGTTTTTGTAGTATTTTGTATAGTATGTTTCAGCATTGGCTAAGTTGTTAGTTCAGATTATTAATTTTTTTTTCTTACATTGGAACAAATATTTGTATAACAATAAGGGTTGACAGAAGTTTTCAAATTTGAATGTTTATAAAAAAAAGATTTAGTGATTTAGACCAATTAAATACTGTAAAGTAGTTTTAATATGTGGCATTATTGTTTATATTTAATGCATTAGTAAATAGATTTAGAATATGCAGTTAAAGCTAGTCCTAATCTTGCATTAATTGTATACTTAGTTATGCTTGTATTATTGATAACTATTATTAGATGTCTGCTATTATAAGTTTAGTTATTTGAATATAATGTTTGGAGTTAGTAATGTCATTTTGTGCTTTAATTAGGTATTAGATAAAAGAATAGCTTTGTAAAATAATTTGGCATGCTCAGATGAGTAGACCAACTAATGATTAAAGATCTTTTTAAAAATACTATTGTTTAGCTAACTATTGGGATAAAGTAAATGTTATTTTATCATACTTGTAAATAGGTATAGAGGCTAAAATAGCAATAGTGTCTAATGTTATAATCAAGAAAGTAACAAATGTATTGGGGCTCTCTGTCTTTAAGCTTTTGTGTAAGATGTTTAGAATATTTAAAGTTCATATAAATTGCTTTAGCTTATATAAGTCAGATGTTGAAAAAATAATTAAAAAATTATCTATATAATAAATTATAGCAGAAATGTTTTGCTAAGTTTCAATCTATGCTATAGTGTTTGCAAAATGATAGAAAATACTACCTAAAGTCTTATTTCTAAAAGCAAGAACTTTGCTAAAATATATATTGTCTTTAAACCTAATGTTTTGTAATATCTGATCTACTGAATAAACAAAAATAATTCAGTATGTATTTTTTATATCAATCTTGAACAAAGTACACTCTTTGCTGAAGTAGTTAATTCATCGAATTGCATGTATCACATTTTTATATCTTGTTACAAAGTTTAATTTATTTATACTATTATTTATACTGTAGTTAGAAGAAGAGAACAGATGTGATATTACTTTGTATTCTGTAGGATTTGTGTTTCTTTTTGCCACTAAGCCACATGAATTTGTTTAAAATAAGTTATATAAGAGTTATCTATATGAGCTAGGCTGCAGATTTGATTGTTAATAAGTTTATTATTTATATACATGTGAAAGATATTAGATGAGTTATTAATTGATTGTAAGTTGTTTTGAATTAGTCTAGTTTGAGCTCTTTAAAGTTGAATCTAAAATTAGCTTAATGCTATTAATGAGATACTTAATAAAGGGTCAGTTAAGAGAATAATAATTCTAGTATAGTAGTTGAATTGTTATTCTCTAAGTAGTAGGTTCAGAGTTCAAATCCTACTAGTGATAGAAAATTTGAAAAATGGTCCTATTCTGACAACTTGTATAGGGTATCTGGAGTTATAACCTTGTAATTCTGGTTGTACCAAGACTAACTTTGGGAGTGTACAATGTTACACAAATAAATCTGAAAAGTATATACTTTATAAGAAGCTCTGTTTGGAATTCCTAAGTAGAAAGATAGTATGATCTTTGATGATATTACTTGTAAAAATTTTGATTTGGAAACAGAAACCTAGAGCAGATAATCTGTATAGGCAAGAACTCTAAGTAAAGGGGTCCACCAACCTAGCTACTAGTTGAACTAGGTATGAAGTTATATCATATAGAGCTAACTGAATTGGTAGTATAAAAGGATTTGCAAAGGCATACAAGATATTGATGAGGTTGTAAAAGAGAGTACTGGGATTGTATGAACTTACAAAGATGTAGCAGTTTAAGGGTTACTCTAATTGCAAATATTAGTCTCAGATATAGCAACACTAAGTTAGCTAGAAATTGAGTAACAGAAGACTTTGGTGGGTTTAGTACAAGGTTAAAGGTTTTCTATATGAGTAAACTGTTTTAAAAACCTAGTGATCATGATAAATATATATTGGTAAAAACTAAAGCAGTTGGTAGGATAGATAAATAGATGGATACAGAAATCAGAGTATTTAAATAAAAAACTTACAAGCAGGTTCTAGATATGGCAGCTAGTATAAAAGCTTCAGATGGACTACTTAAATTAGACAATAACTAAAGTTGTACAAATGGCTAGTTGTATACTCTTTCTATGATTGCTTCCTGTAGCTGTTGTAATAATACAACCACAAAGCTGAAACATATTATTAATAAAAACTAAGGTTACAAGTACTTATCTTTAATATTTAAAAAAAATAAAAATAAAATAAAAGGTCAGTTAAGAAGAAACTTTGTTAGATGTTAAAATGCTAGAACATCAATTGGTGTTTATATGCTGAAAACATTTAGGTCTAGTTAAGTTAATAGTTTTGCTTTAGCAGAAGTTAATAGAATGTCTGAAGAAGAAGTTGCTATAAGAGTTTTATTTACTAACTGTAGAACTGATAGTTTATTGGTAATTATATTTCAAACTAATTTAAACTGTACTGTATATTTAAGAGAGCTTTTAAAGTTGCTTGTAATGTTATGTTCTTAGAGAGTTTTTTTTTTGTTTAATTCTTATTCTATTTATTTATTTTTATTTTATTTGTTTATATTGTAGCTTTAAGCTTCTAAGTATTTCATTATTAAAGATTTGTTATAAAAGCATCTTTGTTTAAGATGGCCTAGCTTTTTGCAAATAAGACATGCATAGATATATTAGCAGTTAAGCTCTTTGGAACAATCTTTCTTGTTTCAGTTTATATATATTTGTTTGCTATTACTTTAACTAATATCAGATTTAAAGATTTGTTGAAAGTTAGTAGAATGATATTATTTTGTAGCTGTTGAGTTAAAATTTTCTCTTTCAGCTTTTAGGTTATAATCAAGTAAGGTTATGTCCTAATTTATTATTAGATATAATCTCTTATCTTCATTATATATAAAAACAGCATCAAATTCTTGTTTAATACAGAAAGAATTAATATAATTATAGTATATGTTTAATTCTTGTTCTCTAATATCAACAATTATAAATACAGCATTCATATAGGATTTAAATGCTAGAAGCTACTCTAAAATGTTATTAAACTTGTATAACTAATTGTATTTGTGAATTGCTATTGTGCCTCTTTTAGCTGCCATAAGAGTTTGATTTTTTTTATTATTTTTTAGAAATAGTTTTATATTCTTGTATATAAATTCATATAGATCTGTATAGGAATCAAATATGATAGCTTCTATAATTATATAGACAAGTTTGGTTTGTTTAAAATCATTTCTATTGCTTTTTGATTATCATGCTAGTTCAGAATTTACCAAAGATAGATTCTTTTAATAAAGGCTGCTTGAGAGTTATAAAACCCTTGAACAGATAAAAAATTTCTGTATTAATGTATTCGAAAAAAGAATACTTTTAGTAGATTAATTTTAATATATTATTATATTAGTTTGAAAAGTTGGCTAAGTTATTATATATGCTTTGTCTTGTATAACTATATCTCTTGAATTGATTAAAAAATTGTTTATAATAAGAGTTAGAAAACAATTATCTTGTTGGTTTGTGCTGTTACTACTTTGTTTGAATTTTAAGAGTTAATAAGATTAAACTCATGATTGTAATCTGAGTTATTTCTGTTAGCTTAGTTGTTATTAATTTTTTAACTGGTGTTATCAAAAACAAATAATGTTTTTTGATCTTATTAATTATTAAGATACTGTAATAAAATTTTTTTTTTTTTGCTTTTGCTAAGGCTGTAGTTATCAGTAGCTATTGCCTTTATTGTATTTTAATTATAATTATATAACTTGTACAAGGTGAATATACAACTAGCTATATGTACAACTTTTAGTTATCTAATTTAAGTAGTCTGCCTGTATAGCAGGCTCTACACTAGCTGTCATATCTGCAATTTACTAAAAGATTACCTATTTAAACACTCTGATTCCTATACTTATACCAACAAATAGCACACAAGTTTCTGTACATCTAAGTGCTGTTTAACCTAACCATGACCTTTCTGTCTGTATATTCATCAAGTCATTACATATTTTAGAGTATGTTACCTAACTTGTAGGACTTTAGAGGGTCCCTCTGCTAACTAACTACCCACATTTAGTATCTTGTTAACAGAACTTGCTCTTGCAGAGTTCATCTAGACCTTAGTACTAACTTTACAGTATATTTCTAGTACTTTAGTATACTTCTGTTTCTGATCTCAGACTTTCAATTTAGATAGCTTAATAGGACTATAACCTGTTTCTGGTACCTTAGAGTCTGCCTTCCAAGATCCTTTTCCTTCAGTTTAAGACTTCTGGCAGCCTGATTGGTGGTACCCTTTATCTGAGGTTCTTGCCTGCCTGATTTCTTTTATATTGGTATTCATTTTCTAGGTCTAGCCTTTACAGTAGTGCTGTTGAAGATCTGTGCTACTTCTCTACTTGGATCTTTCTAAGTGGGCTTTGGTTTTTCTAGTTCACAGATTTATATAGCCACAAGAACTTAACTTGGATTTGCACTGCCTGATGCCAGTTTGCATTTCTTCATGTAACTTCAATATTGCACAGATGCCCCATAACTTGCCAGTTATTTGGTGCAACTATGTTACAGATACTAATCTCAATTGATTAACAAATTGCTATTGCCATAGTATCAGACACAAGGACTTATCTTAAGTTTGCACCACTTGATGCCAGTTTGCATTTCTTTGTGTAACTCTAACATTGCACAGATGCCCATAGTATCAATATACATAGATGGTTTTCTAAATTTTCATCATTAGTAGGTTTTGAACTCCTTACCTACCACTTGGAAGGTTAACAACTTATCCACTTTACTAAGTTACTACCTCTGTAATAAAATTTACTATTATTATTATTTATTTATTTTTAGTTCTATATTATATTTTATGTATATTTACACAGTTTATAGATTATTTTATTAGTTTTAATCATTTATTTAATAGATTAATATTTATTTTATTAGTAGATTTCTTATAGTATTTTATTTTAGCCAATAGTTATTTGGATATTTAAAATAATAGTTGTTTAGTATTATAAGGACCCTGACCAAAGACCCCAGATTATGTTCAGATGTTCCAAGTACTCTAAAATACTTTAAAATGATAGAATAATTAATTTAAAAAAATTTTTTTTTTCTTAAATAGTTATGCTAGTACTTTATTAAGATTTTAAAATTACATTTGCAATTATATAAATATTCTTAAGAGGTGTGATGACCTAGTGAAGTGGTCAGGTTGTCAACCCCCAAGTGGCAGGTCCAGAGTTCAAATCCCAGTGTCGATAGAAAATTTGAAAATCCTCTTTGTGTTATGGTTAACTGTCTCTCGCAATTGGTTAGGATAAGACACCTGTAATCTATATTGCACCAGCATAACTGGCAGGTCACATGGCATTTGTGTAACAGTTTCATGACATTGTCCTTTGGGACAAGGTCTGTGGTTACACAAAGGAATGCAAACTGGTACCAGGCGGTGCAAACCTACAATAAGTCCTTGTGGCCATGTAAATTATAGGAACCAATAAAAGAAAGATGAAAGCCTATTTAGAAAACCCAAGTAGAGAGGTAACCCAAGCTTTTAACAGTGCTACTGTAAAAACTAGACTTATAAAACAGAGCTAGAACTTGTGAAACCAAGCAAATGTGCCAGTCTTTGAGAAGAGACTGGATGAACCAACCAGGCCACTGGAATTTCCAGGTTCTGAAGGAAAAAGATACATGCTAGCAAACATGTAAACCAGAGGTGTATAGTTTCAATCTACCTTTCTGGGCTATCTGAAATGACAGCTTGGTGGAACTTGAATTGAATACCAAAGTAATAAGGATATGTTGTGAAGTAAGTATCAGGGTTGGAGTGAACTCTACAATGGCATAGCGGTTTAATGATACTCTCTGACTGCCAGTGTTAGTCTTGGCCACAGTGATATCAGGTCAGCTATAAGAATGGGATACAGAAAATTTTGGAAGGTTTAGTACAAGGTCAAAGGTTCCAAAGAACTACTTTAAAGACTTAGTAGTCATAGCATATTTTCACCAACATCAGTCAAAGTTATTGGTAGACAGAGATAGGTAAATGAATACAGAAACAGAGTAGTTAAATAGAGAACCTGCAAGTGGGTTCCAGGTATGACAGCTAGTGTAGAACCTTCGAGCAGACTACTTAAATTAGATAATGACTAAAGTTGTATGAGTGGCTAGTTGTATACTCTCTCCATGGTTGCTTCCTGTGGTTGTAAAGCAATCTTTAGCCAAATATACTATCAATAAAATTCTGGATCACAAGTACTCACCTTAATATGTAAAAAAAATATATATATATAAATATTCTTAACAACTAAGCCTAGCATTACCTAACCACCCTAATGGTATCTAAGTGCAACTTGCTGTATTACTCTAAGCAAAAGTAAGCCACTCATCTAACTACTTAAAGTTCATAATAAAAGAGTTTTCTCTCTTCTATGACAAGCTTTAAAATTGTTTTCTGTGTTTCCTTTCTGATTTGTTTTTCTTTTTTTTCTTTTTTCTTTTCTTTTTTCTATTACTTGCTAATTTAGTTTCTCTTTTTTACTTGGTACTTTTTTTTTTTTTTTTCTTTTTATCCTATTTGTTATTCCTTTATTTTTCTCTTATTCATTGATCTTCTTATATCAGATTTTTCATACTTGTTTATAAAATATATCACAGGCTGTTCTTGCTATTATATTCATAAACTGCTGCCTTAATTTTGTATTTAGAAGCTGCCTTAATCTGTTCTATGTTTTTTTTAATTAGTGTCTTTCTTATTTTAATTTCCTCTGCTTTTGTTTTTTCAAAAAGCACTATATATAATACATATAAGGAAACTCTAACTTTTTCTTCTTCCTTTAACCTCTTTCAGGCTGTTGTGATAGTCACTTTTTGGATTCTTTTCTAAAGATTTCTTTGTTTCTTACATGCTGTTAAGTATGTCTGTATTTCTTTTATTTTATCTTAACATACTTGGTATTCTGTTATTGTATATACCTTGGGTTTTTTTTTATTAAGTTTTTCTAGGATTGGAAGTTTATTCATTATACACTTTATAAATATGCTTCTTTTGGTACTACTTCTTCTTGTTGTACAATATACTTCTTTAAATATCTTTAGTCTTTTCCAAAAATATGTTCAATCATAAATCATAACTTCTGTTTCAGTTCGAATTCTCTAATTGCTTTTATTTTTTTCTATTTCACTTCTAATCTTGTATTTATTATCAATTTGTATAGCAGTTTTGCTAGTATGTTAGTATATTTGTTTTCCTATTCTAAGCAGTACTCTTTCTCTTCACAACTGATTTTTTAGCCTATATTATCTCTTTACTTGTTGCATCTTTTTTTGCTAAACTATCAGCTTTATCATTCTATCAAACTTTACTGTGGCTCTTAACTTTAACAAACTTTATCTGAATATTCTTTGTTATAATAAGTTCTCTAATTTTTATTATCCATATTGTATTCTTCTTTTTGAGAATCTTATTTTTGCATACTTGTTTTAATTCTCTACTAATATTTCTTATTGCTATATTGCTAGCTGTATATACTTCTACTTGCTTTTCTTTTGATATTGTTAAAATTGCTACCCATATTGCTACTAACTTAGCTATTATCAATGTTTGCCATTTTTCTAAATCTAATGCTATCTCTTTTTTCAGCTATTCTTGTGTTTTATCTGTTTGCACCCACCCTATGCTCATACTATTTCTGCTTTTTGTATTTTCTTTAGCCTTCAGGTTTGCTGCTCTGTTTGTATATATTATATACTTGTTCTTATTTTTTATTATATTCTTTCTTAACACTTCTACTATTTCTTGACTAATACTATTTTTTAACTTTTGTTATCTAATTATCTCTACTTCTGACTCTTTTATTATTCTTAGTTTTTTGAATTTTTGTTCTCCTATCACTAGTTTGTTTGTTTTTATTGTTTCTGTTATTTGATCTATTACTATCTTAATCTTGTTGTTGTCTTTTTTTATTAATGCATCTAGAATCAGATTGATTCTGTTATTTACTCTTATCTACTACTAGCAGCTATCTTCTTGGTGTTCTTTTTTTCTTACACAACACTTATATCTGTTAATTTTAATAACTAATTTACTTTCTTTATTTTGCATTTGCCAATGTTCTACTAGTATTTTTTTTTTTTTAACTATCTTTTCTAATATTAATTGTTTTGTACACTATGTGCTACTTATTCTTTTCTTTTTTTGTCTTTCAAGATATACTTCTATATTATTTGCATTGCTTAAGTATTTTGCTCGATTGTTCTAAATTGTTTTTTAACTTCTCTATTTCTGATCTAATGAGTACCTTTAGTTCTATTACTTTGAACCATTTTGCTTTTTTTTCTTTACTTAATAAATCTTGGTAACTTTTTAGCTGTTGCTATATAATTAATCTTTCTTCTTTTATATCTAGCAGCTGGTTTAGATATATTAAACCTGCTTTATTTATTCTAATACTACTTCTTTTCTGTAACTGTATATCTATAAGTTCTCTTATTTTGATTCTATATCCAAACATTGTCTATAAATTGTCTTTTGTTTTTATATTTATATTAAACTTTCTTGCTTTTAGTAATGTTAGACAAGCTAAATTACTTTTTTAACCTTGTTAACTGTCTAAGACTATCTTGTCTATTTAGTCTTGCTGATAGGCTACTTATTTGTTTTGTTATTAATTCTTGTTATAATGTTCTGCAGTTTTCAAGATCTTTGTATTCTATTACACAGTTTTCTAATATTCTTTGTAGGTTGCTCTTTTGCTTTACTAAACTTATTATTGGTTGATGTATTTTACTTATACTTCTTTCTGACATTTTTGTTAGCTGTAGTATATAACTTAATTTTGATATTATTATTATATTGTTTATATATGCAATTTGACTCATCATCATCTTTTTGTATTTAAAATCTCTTATAGTTTGGCTGATTATTCCTTTAGTTTTCTTTTTAACTAGCACTTCATTCATTCTATTATTCAGCCATATCCCTAGTAAGCAAACTATCTTGTTCTTTGCTTCTTCTGTTATCTTACTTCTTTCAAAGATCACTTCTCTTTCTTCTTTTTTTACTTTCATGTTTATTATTAATAGCTTTAATTTGAATCTATTTATTTCTATATCATTTATCTTAAAAATTCTTCTGCTATTTTTAATATCATTATTAGCTGTTTTTTACTATTTGTAATCTATATTGTGTCATCTGCATATAAAATGACTGCTTGGCAGTACTTTGTAATGTTGCTGCATTGCATTATTCTTTTAATCTGTTGTTCTACTATATATTCTAAATTTTTATCTTCTTGTATTCTCTTTAATAGTAAATTATAAAAAATTATTATATTAATGAAAATATTACTTTTTCTTAATCTATGCTGTCTTCTGCTATTATCTCTTTTGTTAGATTATAAACTGTGATAATTTTTAGTTGTCTTTTGTAAAACAGATCCAGAATGTATTTTATTGTTCTTTTAGGCACTTTAACTCTTTGCAGTGCTAGTTCTAAACTCTTAAGTAGAACTAAGTTAAAAGCTTTTTTCATTTTTTGCAGAAGTTTCCATACTTCTTTACTCTTCTCTTTTGTTTTCTTCATTATTATGTTGAGAATATGTACTAGTTGTTCTGTTGAGTTGCCTAAGAGGCCTACATAGTTTAGTCTTTTAAGTATTTTTTTTTCTGTAAACACTTTGGCAAGCCTTTTTGTTACTATCTTTGTTATAACTTTCCTAAATATTTTTATTAGTGCTATTGGTTGAATGTTGTTTAAACTATATTCCTACTCAACATCTTTAGGTATTAGGTAAACTTATGCTATCTTCCATTTAGTTTGTATCTTTTTTACTTCTAGACATAAGCCTGCAAAGCCTCTAAATACTTCTTGTATTTTCTTTTCTACTCACTTTATCAGAATATAACTTATACCTGATATGCCTAAAGCTGTTTTTGTCTTTAATTTTTTTAATGTTACTTTCTATTTTTTTTTCTTAATTTCTTTCTTAACTTCTGTGTACTATTCTTCTTTAATGTTTTCTCATAGTTTATATATTTCTTTTTACTTTTTAAATATCTTTTCTAATCTTGTATTTTTTTTCTGAATTGTTTTTTGTAGTGTTCTGCTACTTCTATTCTGACATCTTCTAAGCTTGTTAGCAGATTTATTTTTTCTTCTGTTTGTTTGATAAATCTGTTAAGTACTATTTTCTTATATGACCTATTTAGGAGACTTACTATTATCTTTTCCTGATCTGTTCTGATAATTTCACATCTTTTATCTATATTCTTTTCTGTTTGTTTTCTTTGTATTCACTTCCAGTTTTTCTTTTTTCTTTCTAATAATAGCTTTTTTCAACTCTTCATATCTTCTATTCATGATTTGATCATTGTCTTTGTAGTTTTGGCAGTTTTGTACCAATTTTCTTGTCTAGTATCTTTAATTGTTCATTCATTTCATTTTTTTTCTCATTTGTTACTGCTTGTATTCTTTTAGCTTTTGCATGCTTGATTAATTTCTGCAACTTGATAATGCTTTCTTCTTGTTGCTATTCTTTTTGACTTCTTTTTCTGTTAGTTATCATGTTATATATTTTTTTCTTAAATATATATTTACTTGCTGTTATAATAATAGCTTCTTCTATTATATTCTATATATTGTTTATCTTCTCTGCTTTTCTCTTCTCATTTTGTTCTTTCTTGTGAATGTTTTTTAAAATCTCTTTTATTTCTAACCAATTCTGTAACTCTTGTGCATAATTTTTCTAATCTTCTAATTTTGCTTGATTATATAAGTATACAGTTCTTGACTGCCTCTTTCTTTTAACCTTTGCCTTGCTTTTTACTGCTATTATATACTTGATCCATATTTCTGCTATTGCTATCTTGTAGTTACTCTTTGTAATTTCTTCTACTTCTTTGATTTCTATCTTTTACAGACTTGAGACTAACCTTTCTAATATTTATATATAGTCAATTCTTGTTGCTGCTTTTTCATTTGACCATGTGTATTGTTAACCTGTTGAATTCATGTTTCTATATATATCTCTAAAGTCTTGTTTTTTTATTCAATTAAAGATTGGCAACCTTTTGTAGTTTGTTGTTTGTAGATGTTACTGTCTAAAATATTGTCTACTGTATAATTAAAATTACCCATTATAATAATTTGTATTTGTCACTTTCTCTTTAAAATTGTTTCTACAATTTTTGTTAAATGTTTCTTTATATTATCTTATTATTTGATGATATGTATGCTATAATCACAACTAACTTCAATTGTTTGAAGTATAGTGTAATCTTTATTATATATTTACTTATTTTTTTAACTACATTTATATGCTTTTTCTATTGTTCATTAATTATAATTTTAATATTCAAATTTTTCTTCTTATCTTCAACTACATTTGTTCAAAAACTTATATATCTTTTGTCTGCTGCATATGTTAAGAACTTTTCTTCTCTTTCTGTAAGATTTGTCTCTGTAATTTCTATTATTGCAATTTCCTCTTTTTCTGCCTAGCTAAGTAAATTTTTCAATTTTTAACTTTTGGTTTTGAGTCTATTAACTTTAAAATATGCTAGCTTTATTTCTTTTTTACCTTCTTTTTACTTTTCATTTAATAATTTCTATTCTCTTTCTATACTTATAACTCTTTTTTTCTCTCTACCATTTATGCTTTCTTCTTGACAAAGAGTTTTTACTTCTCTTTTTTCTTTAAAAACCTTTCTTTATTTGGCAAGAACTTCTCGATCTTCTTGTTTATATTCATTGATTTAACTGTGGCATTCTTAGGAGCAGTTGAGTTGTTCTATTTTATTCTTTTTTTTGTTCTTCTCTAGTCTTTCTAGTCTTTCTAATATTAGGCCTAACATGTCTTCAACATGTAAGATTCTTTCTTGTGGCCTTCTTTTGGATTATCTTTTCTTCTTTGTCTTTTTTTAACTTTGATCTTTGGTTGCTATATTTTTTTTATCTTGTACTTTGTTTCTGTAGTCTTTATTTCTTTAATTGCTTCTGTTTTCTTTTAACTCTAGTTTCTTTTTGTATCTATTTATCAGGTTTTTTGCATTTTTTTATGCTTCTTTTAAGCTTATAACTTTTTGTATCTCTCTTTTGTTCTTTTGTGTCTTTTGCTCTTTGCTACTGCTGCCTTTTTGTATTCTTTTATCATCTTTTTGAGTTTTATATTTCTTGAACATTAAAGTTTCATTGTATCAAACTTTTTTCTTGATAGCCATATTCATGTTTGTTTAGCTTTTAAATAATATTATTGCATAATCTCTTGGTCTTTTTCATCTATTTAGTGGTATATATACTGTCATTGTTTTTTAATCTTGAGTTCTTTTAAAAGAATTAGTTTAGATATTCTTTTTAGTATTTTTTTTAGTCTTGCTATAAATTACTTTTTTTTTTTTTCTTCTTCTTCTATTATTATTCTTTCTAGTTTTCTATTTCTTATGCAATTACCTATGGGAATATTTGTTTAGCCTTTTCTTTAACTTTAATTACTGCTATCATTCTATACATGCTTCTTTTTATTTTGCATGAGAATATATTTTTTATTTTCTTTACTAGATACTTGATCTCTTATTTGAGATTTCTTTCAGTAAGTTCTATATCATAAGCATTACTAAGTTTTCTTTGCTTTTTGTATTTGTGTTCTCTTCTCTTTGGCTCTTTATTTTGCCTTTTATTTCTCTTTTCTCTTCTGCTTTCTTTTTTTTTTTGTCTTTTTTTTTTTGTTTTTTACTTTCATTTTTGTGTTCTTCTGTATCAAGAATCATTTTGAACCAGTTATTGTGCTTCTTTTGAATCTTGTTAATTGCTTCTTCTCTATCATATTTACAATCAAAATTGATTACAATCTAAGTATTATCCTTCTTGAACACTTCTTTGACTTCTATTGCATGTTTGTTAGTTATTAGTAGTCTTTCTACAAACTTTGTTCTTTCTTCTTTTGAGTTGCCTAGCACATTATATGCTGGTATTTTTGCATATATATTAGTTTTTTGCTGCAATCTCTGTTTGCAAATAACTATATAATTTGTTCTAATAGTGCCTTTATAAAACTGCTTCTCTCAATTTCATGGTTTTATTTTTTTTTTCTTTTTTCTTCTTTTTCTTGATTTCTAATTGCTGCTATTATGTATTAACAATCTTGCTGCATTACATTTGTTTTTAATGCTTTAATTTCTTATTTTATGTATTTGTATATTGTTGTTTTTGTTATTATACTTGTGTCTTCTGTATCTTTTGTATCTTCTTTATTCCTTCATCTTTTTTGTTATTCTTTTTCTTCTTCACTTGTATTTTGTCATAATTCTTTTTTCTTTATTACTATATCTACTGCATCTGTCATTTGTCTCATATTCTTCATATATATTTCTGGTATAGTTATGTCTTCTTTTGTCATTATTTGATTTTTCTTACTGCTTATGCTTTTCACTGCTATTAAATATTGGTTTATATGATTTATTTTTTTTACTTATTTTTCTACACTAGTTGGGTCTTTCATATCTATTTTTTATTTTCATTTTTTTTTTTTGTTAAAGGCTATACTTGTAGCAATACTTTATTGACTTTATATTGGGTTAGCTATTACAGCTATTTTTACAAAAATAAGAGTACAGCTAGTCACGTGTGCAACTTTTGGTTGCCTATTTAAGTAGTTTGCTCTAAGGTTCTACACTAAATGCTATACCTATAACCTACTAGGAGATTATCTATTTAAACCTTCTGATCATCTGCTCTGTCATATTAAAATCCCCAACTAACCTTCCATATATATCTAACTGGTATACCGTCTGAGCAGTATAGTACCTACTCTTTTTGTACTGGTTCTCAGGCTGTTACACATTTCAGAATATGTCATCTGTCAGTAAGGTGCAGAGAGCCCCTGTTGTTAACTATCTACCTACTTTTAGAATACTAATACAGGCTACCTTTGCAGAGTTCACTCAGACTCTAGTACTAACTTCATAGCATATTCCTAGTACTTTTAGTATACTTCTGCTTTGAACCCAGACTTCCAATCCAGATAGCTCAGAAGGACTGTGACCTGTTCTTGATATATTGAGACCAGCCCAATATCCTTTTTCTCTGGTCCAAAATCTGGTAGTCTGATTGATAGTACCCCTCATCTAAGGTTCTTGCCTGCCCGAATTCTTCATATTGATATCTATTTTCTAGGTCTAGCCTTTATAGTAGTACTGTCAAAAATCTATGTTATCTTTCTGCTCAGAATTTCCAAATAGGCTCCAGCTTCCCAGTTTTATGGATTTACATGACCCAAGAATTTATTTTAGGTTTGCACTGCCTGGTATCAGTTTGCATTTCTCTGTGTAACAGGTTACACAGATGTCCCAGACCTGTCAGTCATGCTGGTATAATTATAGTTACAGATATCTTATTTCAACTGATCAACAGAATGCTGTCACTGTAATACTGTCTATATATTACATAGGTGATTATCCAAATTTTACTATCAGTGGGTTTTGAATTCACTACCTACCACTTGGAGGTATGACAACTTATTCATTTTACTAAGTTGCCACATTCTTTCATATCTATTTTAATTATTGCTTCATATATTTTTTTTAGCATTATTGTCTTCATTAAGTCTGTCTTCTATAATGTTGCTACAACTATATCTCTTACATTAAAGTATTTATCTCTATTTGCTAGTTCTTGCTCTAACTCTTTACTGTCTATAAGTTTTAGTACTGCCTTTGCCTTTTTACTTACTTACTTTAATGTCATAGACTCTCCTGATTTTATTTATATCAACATTTGAATATACTTGTATAATTATTTCTAAATATTTTTATTATATACATTTTGTAATACTTATATGTTTATCTTGCTTATTTTTATATATGTTTGTTTGTTTGTTTCTTTATATGCTTACATGGTCTAAAATGATTTGCAATTCTAGGTCAATGCTATTTTTCCAAAATTTTTTTTTAGTTTTTATTTTGTAAGTTTGTCTTCTTTCTACCTACTACATCAGCAAAATTATAGATGTGAAATATTTTGAAAGAATTTGCATAGCGCAAAAATTTCGAAATAATCCGAAAGAAATTTCAAAATTTTTGCGAAACACAAAATATTTTGATATATTGTGAAATAAATTTCGAAATTATTGCACTATAAAAAAAATTTCGCAATATTGTGAAAAAATTTTTTGAAATTATTGCATAGTGAAAATATTTCGAAATATAGCGAAAGAATTTATCTAAATATGTAGAGTGCAAATAAGGTGAAATAAATTAAGAA
>CAJVQA010002024.1:0-23270 GCA_910591915.1 Cetraspora pellucida
AATACGAATATTACATAGGTGATTATCCAAATTTTCACTGTTGATGGGATTTGAACACCCAACCTACCACTTGGGAGGTTGACAACCTGACCACTTCACTAGGTCACCACACCCCCCTGTCTGTGGTTCTTCTTTTCCCCCAATCTATTATTATTACTATGTGATGTTAACTTTTATATAAGTTTATTATTAAAATATTTATTTATATAATTTTGTCTATGATTATAATAAGAATACCCAAGATTTATAATAAATTATTTATTAAGATGTCTAATAATCAACTTATCATCAATAATTACTGGATTGAGCACTCCATCATGCAGTATTGCTATTATAGAACATGGATTTGTAATGATCATTGCTATGTGTGCTGCCCAAGATGTACTTGTAGTATCAGGTTGCTGTTGAATATAAATATTATAATAATTATCAATATTCAATATAAAAGCTTTTTTTGAATGCTTTTTGAGAGCTCTCTCTACATATTCTTCATGTGCATCTGAAATTTTTTTCTTTTTATGATCTAGTGCTCTTGATGTTATAGATATACCTAATTTAGCTATCATATCCAGGCCTTTATTACTTGTATTTACAGAATCTAAATAGCATACTATATTAAACTTTAAAAAATTAAACTTTGTATTATTTAATGATGAAAGAAGATAACATATGACCATTATTAATTTTTTTATATGCTCCATAATTAGCTTATTATGTTTAGATGGCTGAGCTGTAAGATAAAGTTTGTCAAAAAAGTCTTTCAGGCTTGGATCAATTGTTGAAAGTTCTTTCTGCATTTCATCAAACATATATATAAAATGTTCATTTCTTAAACATTTTTTTTCATAGAAGATTTTTGCCATTGCTTTAATTGCTTTAACAAAATTAATCATATCTTCCTTATTATTTGCATCTTTTGCCTCTTTCTTATCAATAGATTCCATTTCTTCCTTGTTCATTTCTTCTTTATCCTTTCTTTCTCAACTACTTGTTTCATTGCTTCTATCTCTCTTCTAACTGTAGCGTCAATTTCTTTTATAATTCTTGCTCATTTGATGCTTCTTCTTAACAGATTTTCTACAAAATTCATATAACACTTATGATATAAATAACCTTTACACTTTCATGTTATCTTTGTCAAGCCTTTATCTTCAGCCTTTTTCTATTTATTATCTTTTAACAAGCGAAATATAGATGGCCTAGTGGTTTTGCATTCTATACAAAACATAGATCCAGATATTTTTTACTAGATAATTACAATATAAAAGTAATATAATTCAAAGTAATTTACTTGAAATTGTTAAAGTACAGTACTAAAGCTACAAGTTTGCTTAATATGCTTCTATACTTTTCATTGCATAGTGTGCCACAATGGTCTCACAAAAAAGTATTATAAAACATATAAAAAAATTTTTTTATATATGTGTAACAATATCAAAATCATGTCCAAATTTGGATGGTTCTTCCTGAATTTATTATTAGGTAGTTGTGAGAGGGTTTGAAGAAGTTCTTCATTAGTAATAGGAGAGTTAAGAAAATGATATCAATTTGGGTTGATGTAAGAAAGTAGAAGGTATTGTTGTTTTTAGAAGTTATTAAAAAGAGTTTTATTTATAAATCTAAGTGCAGTCCAATTATGGAAATGAGATTAGATATGTTATTTAATGAGTGATGGATTAGTAATAAGTTGGTTTAGCAATTTATATTTGAGAGATAAACAGATTGATGATAGCAATTAAGAATACTATTAATAGGCTAAGTAAAATATGTTGTAAGAGTAACATATTTTTTGTTAGTAACTTTATTGATTTGTTGTCAGAGTAGAAGAGAGTTTTCAAGATAATGGGCATGGTAAAGTTGTTTTCAAATAGAGTGGGCATGTTAAAATCATAGTTGAATACAGGAGGGGTTAACAGAGATAAGTAATTGAAGGTCACATTGTGACTGTTTATTAATTTGAAAGATGTTTTGGTTAATATTTGAGATGTTAGAAGATTGGATAAGTTTTTTAACAAGTTTAATATTATGTCTAAGTTTTTTAAAAGAAAGATATAGTAGAGTATTATGAGGTGAATATTGATGATTATAACTTTGTTTACAAGAGATTTTGTTAGAAATTGTATAAGTAGCTGTATAGATTATAGAGCATTAAATTTTGTACTAAATAGTTTTAATACTTTTATTAATAATACTATTAATAGGAGTTTTGTATAGTAAAAGTTGTTAAAATAAAGTATCAGCAAAGGAGTTCCAGTCTTCTGTAGTCATTGTTTTATAATTGAATATATGATAACTGATTTCAGTATGTTTTCATAAGGGTTTATTATAGATATATAGAAATGTTCAAGTAGAGATAAGAATCAAGTAGTCACTTAAGATAGAGGTTTGACTATTCTCAAGATTGTAAGAAAGAAAAAATTATATATTAAATTGGTCAGTTCAGATGTAGTCAATGTAACTACTACTAGTATTATTAGACTAAGAAAATGTTTGTTGTAATAGTTTTGATATTATAGTATAGTTAGATTACTTATATTATAAATATATAATACAAATTTTTGATAATATATTTTTTATTTAAGATATATTAAAATGCTATATTAATAATACTAATATATGGGTGTGGCAACCTAATGAAGTAGATAGGTTGTCAACTCTTAAGTGGCAGGTTTAAGGTTCAATTCCTATGAACAATGAATTTTGGAAATTATATCTGTGTTATGGTAACTGTCTCTTGTCGATCAGTTGGGTTTTGGGCATCTGTAATCTTAGGTACACAAGTCAGATCCCACCTAACATTAGGAGCTCAGAGTATCTATGTGAAGTGTAATGTTACATGGTACATATATATAGAGGAATGTAAAACTGGTGTTATATAAGGCTTCAGGCAAATCCATAATAAGACCATCAGGCATAGAAGGCTAAGAAACTGAAGAGATAAAAACTTACTTGGAAATCCTAAGTAAAGAGGTAGCACAAACTTTCAATGATGCCATTGGACTAATGAAAGCCTATAAAACACCTTTATAGGAACTGTCAGATAAACCAGATGACAAAGATATATAGAGAAGCACATGACCAACTAGGCCACTGGAATTGCTGAAAAAAAAGGATATATAAGTATACCATACCAAACCATCTAAATTGGAAGTCTGAGGAGTCAGTTAGTTCCAAGTTGCAGCTAATAGGGAATAATGGAGAAGAAGTCAGAAAGATGGATATTAGAGTTTGAGTGAACTTTACAAGAGTAATAGCAGTTTAAGGGGTAACCCTAACTGCAAGTGTTGGTCTTGGCCATAGCATTAAACTAGATTAGTGGTAAAAGGAAATACAGCTCACTTTGGTAGGTTTACCTTGAGGATAAAAATAGTTTAAGGATTATAGTCCTATAGTTGAATGCGAATAGATCTGAGTCTATAACTTAGTAAAATTAATATTAGGGTTAGATCAGAGGGTTTAAATGAAACACCTAAGCAGGAGTATTAAGTATAGCAGCTAGTGGGAAACCCTTGAGTGGACTCCTTAAATAGGTAATATAGAAAGTTATACATATAGCCAGTTATATACTCATCTAATAGTTCATTATAAATACATCTATATAAAACATGTACCTGCTATAAGTATTAATAAAAAAGCTCAGACCAAAGAGGTCACCTTAATACTGAAAAAAAAATAATAATAATACTAATATATATTTTATACTAAACTTTTTACTATGTTTATTATAATTAAAACCTAATATTGTATTATGTTAAAATTTACTTAATTTGTAAAATTATTCTAATTTTTTAAATATAATTTTGTAATTAAATATTTATTATTTAGTTTGTTTTTTATATTTGATTTTATTATTAAAATAAAAGTGTTTATGTAGAAATTAAGATTTAATAATTACTATTAATAAAAAATAAAGAATTGTTAAGTTTAATTTTATATAAGTATAATATAAAGATATAATAAATCTATATATAAAATCTTTGCTAGCAATTTTTTTCTAAAACTTTTTATAAATTATTTATACTAAAATAAAAAAAATTAATTATTTCTTACCTTTTTACTAAATAAATCTTATTTGATTTTTAAATAAAGTTGTTTAGTATGTTTTTTTCTTTTATTCATTTATGTTTTAAGTTTTAATAATATTTGGTTGCTAAAAAGTTTTAAAAACTAAGGTTTTAGTTTTTATTTGGATATACAAAATTTATTAATTAAATCTATTTTCTTATCTATTTAAAAATTATTTAGCTCAATAAGACAAATATTTTAAAATATATTTTATTCAAAATAGACCAAATTTTATAAAAATACAAGTAAAAAAAAATAAAAATTAAAACTTAGTTTTAAAGTCTTTTTATTAATAATTTTAGAAAAATTTGCTAGATTGTTCTAGACTTTTTTTTTTATAATATCTATTAAAATTTCCTAAATTTCTAATTAGCTTATTTAAAGTTTATATATTTTTCTAAACTTTTCTAACTAGTTCAAAAAATCTTAAATTAAACAAATTTTTTTAAATAATATAAATTTATTTTTAGAACAAAATGCTAACTTTGACAATATATATACCTAACATTATCAATTTTGACTATTTTTATCAAATTATTCTAAAACTTCAGAATTAGTATTTATAAAGATATAATAAATACATTACATTTAATTTTTACAAATAAACAACTAAATAATTATATTATTACTAAATATAGAAGTATTAAAAATAGTTACTATTTCAAAGCATCAAAATCTAACTTTTTATTACTATATTTACTTTATCTTAACACTAATTAAACTTACAAACAACATAAAACTATTACCATTATTAAAAAATCTAAAGACAAAAAACCCTTTACAAATAGTATTGCAAACTCTATTGAATTTGTTTCATTATTATCTATAGCATCACTTTCAACTACTATATATAACCATTTCTGTGCCAAATATAAACTATCTATTACCTGCAAAGAAATAAATAACCAACACTATTTAGCAACAGATACTATTTTATACAATAATAAATCTTATTATAAAATATATATAGATATTTAACAACTTAATTAATAATCAAATTTTTTCTTTACATTTATTTAAAAACTTCAACAATCAATTAGATTATACAACTTGCTAGCATCTGAACTTACTTTTGCAATCTTATCTACAAACAATACCAGTAATTTTGATACTTAATTTAAAATTTTATTTTTATATTTAACTAATTTTTTATGGTTTTTCTTATAAAAATTATTTCAAGATATCTTTAATTTTTTTAAAGATTTTTTTATTTATTTATAAAATACTGAAATCACAATTATGCTATCTTTCTTTAGGTTTCAGTATATTGCATAAACTAGAACCTTTTCATTTAGTTGGCTTCGTGATGTATAGCAAAACAAATAAATTTTCGATATTTAGATAAGGAAAGAAGAAAATCAAATTTTATTTTTTTTCAGATTATTAATATTGCAAAATAATCATACTAATTGGTGAAACTCAGTATGTAACTGATTTTGATGGTTATGCTTCATGGGCAGAAGTTTGTCTGATTGGCTAATAAATTCAATTTCATTTTACATTATTTTTACAGTTTAGAGTATTTTTTTAAAATAACGAAAACTAATCATAATGAAATAAAAAAAAGGCTGTATAGAAGGTTTCATTAGAGCTGTAGAACTCCATAGCCAAAAATAAGATCTAATTCTCGTCCGTTTAAAAAAGTTAGTAAGTAATAACTTCTCAAGAAACGATAAAATCAACTTATTACAAAGCTAATTTTTTTAAACGGACGAGAATTAGATTTTATTTTTGACTATGGAGTCCTACAGTTCTAATGAAACCTTATATGTATTTTTTTACTTTATTATAGTTGGTTTTCGTTTTTTAAAAAGTATTCTAAACTGTATAAATAATGTAAAATTAAATTGAATTTATTAACTAATCAGCGGACTTCTGCCTATAAGTTTATGCTAGCTTCATGTCGGGGAATGGACTGTCGGCGAAATATGTTGTCAAAATGGGCTATCGCTGAAATGGCCGTCAGTGAAATAGGTATCAGCAAATTTGGTGCTGGCGAAATCTACCAATCCGTTAAGATAAAAGTATAGGTAAAATTGCATACTTTTCCACCATCGTGTGAGTTTGTATTCCTGTTCAGGTCGTATAGAATGTTCCACACTGAGTTTGCCATGTGACTTGAGTTTTCAAAACCAATTAGACTGGAAATTTTACTTACAATTTTTTTTTAGATTTTAATTTTCTTTCACAAATTTTGGCGTGCAAATTTGTACGCTTAATCTGACGGTTAAGGATATGTGTATATATATATATCTATCTAATTATTAAAAACAAATTACAGAATTAAACAAATATATCTAAAAATACTAATTCCCAAGTTTATGATGACAAAAACACTTCGACATAAAACAGACAGGCAGTAATTTTTTAAGAGAAATTATTTGTTTACAAGATTGCATATTGCCCATTTTTTAATTAAATTATACAAATTTACTGAATGTATATAATCAAAAATCTGTGATATCATGCAATTTATTTAAAAACTTCACTAACTACATAATTGTGCCTTAAAACATGAAAAATAAAATCCATGATTATAAATGTTTGCATGATAATTATAATCCCTTTTAATTACAATGTAAATTATATAAATTATGTTTCTTTCTTGACGCCAAATAAATTATTAATTTAAATCTAATTATACAATAATATTTTGTATATCCTTACATTCATATAATTTAAAAATGTAAGAATTATAAATAACGAAAGCAAATAATTAATTTTACTTAAGTCCGAATAAAAAGAAAGCTTTTAGCCACATCAACTTTTTTGGCCAATTCTTTTTCTGCAGCCGTTTGATAACATTTAAATGCTTTCTCTTCGTCAATTTCTGTTCCTATGCCATATCTATAACAATTGCCAAGACTTTTATATGCCTTAATATACCCACCTTTAGCCGCTTTCCGATACAATTCAAATGCCATTTCCCTATTTATTTTAGTTCCTTCACCATTTTGATAGTTGATTGCAAGATTATATTGTCCAACTGGCAGTCCTCCCTCTGCTGATTTTTGATAATATTGAAATGCCATATCATGATTAATTTCAGTTCCTATTCCAAGTATATGATGAAAACCAAGATTACTATATGCACCAATGTATCCTCCTTGAGCTGATTTTTGAGTAAATTCAAACGCCATTTCATCATCTTTTTTAACCCATTTTCCGTAATAATAACAATCTGAAAGAATACATTGAACTATGGAATTAATTTGATTGTTCAAACACCAATTTATTATCGTTTCAGGTTTTTGTTGTCTTGACACAAAAAATTTATCCATTAAATCGTAAACTGTTACGGTAAGAGTTCCCTTCATTCTTTCTTCATCATATAAATTACATAATTCTTCAACTATTGTTAAAAATTTTTTTGATCGGCTATTATTTATGAAAGTAAAAAATTGTTCAATAATAGTTAGGTATATAATTTCAAATTTATTTATGAAATTTTTATGCTTACCTTTTTTCAGAAAAATTATCATCGTGCATTCTTTCATTAGAATAAAAATGAAATTTGCGATAATTTTTTTTTTATTAGTGAAAAAAATATTATAAAAAGATAAATTTGACCAATATACGTACGTGGTGTGTAGATTTGGTAAAAAAAATTTAATGTAATACGTATCATTGAAAGTATGTTCAAATATTTATAGTCAAATTCATAGATTGCACAAATACTACTTTAGCGTAACTCGAGAATGTATGTGATGTAACGGTAATCACCCTATCGTTATGTAAATCAAAATGCCTCGATCCTGTTGTAGGTCACTGCCAGTTTATTGTCGGTGAGTCGGTTCCCTAATTAGCCAATCAGTTGAATAATAATAACGATCGGAATTATACTTTAAAGTTAAGATGCATTAACTTACAGCTCAACTTAACTACTCCGCTTATCTTTATTAAGGTTTAAAGCCAAAAGCAGAAGTTGGCCTAATTGGCTAATGCAAACTTGCATGTTAAATGTTTTTTTTTTTTAGAATGTAACGTTTCACTAAAGCCATCTATAGTCTTAAAGGAGATATAACACAACTTATTTTATTTATAATCATTGTAATAATCATTGTAGGAAATTAAAAGAAATCCGATTTGCAAAAATTTCTAGGGTCCATTTTTTAATCAAGACTTAATTAGTGTTGAAACTTTTAATACATAAAAAAGTATAAGTGGATTTAGAGACTTCTGTATGAAATGTGAGTTCTAAATTTTAGCCAAATAGAAAACAATTAGAAAACAATTCTATAAAAAAAAAAAAAGATGGTCTACGCCATCAGGTCTATTCATCGAAATGGTGACTAACTTGTTTGGATTTATTCAACTTCCGACTAATCAAGAAAGACTGTCACACTATCCATTAATTTTTTAATTTAATCAAATATTCGTAATATTGATACAAAAAAAAACCAACTAAAAAAGGTTATTTAGGTGTTTTGCATAGATTACGATAATCGACCTGTCATTTATCAATCTCCACAAATTGAAAATAACCTAGGTGGAAGTCAGCTGCTATGGCAGATTAAAAAGAAATTTGCATACAGTATAGTCTTGATTTACTTAGTTGACTTAACACCCAATGTAACATGCAATGAAATTCATCACATTGTAGTTTAATCAATTGATGTATCATGATCAGAGCCAGTGGATTTAGTAGTAGCAAAAATAGCCCTGATGACAACCATATAACCAAATATGACCGAAATTGGTTTATTTTAATTCTATATATCTGTAGAATTAAAATAACCCAATTTTGATCAGATTTGGTTGTCGTGATATCGCTAGTGCTATCGTTGCTACTACTGCTTCTATGACCATCCAATTTTGATCACAAGGCAAATGTCAAATTTAAAATTCCGACATCATTAAAATACTGACAGGTTAAGTCACTGATTTCAATCACCGTGCAATTATGCCTTCTATGAATATATAAAAAAACAATTAGACATTTTTGGATTTTTTTTGTTTTTGCGATTTTAGAAATTAATTTTTTTTATCTAAGTGAAATACTGTATACAATGTAAAAGTTTAAATAACCTTATCGATGTTAAAAGAAACCCAATATTTTGATTAATTTTAAAAACAATATTAGTGTGAAATATCCTTCAAATGCCTTGCAGGTTATACAAATTTGGAAAAACAGAACTAAGAAAATAGAAGAGAATAATATTTCTGACATCACTTCATTTTTAGTTATTAATTCAAACTGTCAAAATATTAAGCAAACATTACGAACCGTGTTAGATAATTCAATGTAACAAAAATAAAAAATTTTCCGATATTTTTCTTTTATGACGTTAGTCACGACTTTTCAATTAAAATTGCTGCGAAAATGAATAAATGATATGTAGGAAAGGAGCATTCAGGTCTAATTTGTCATCATTTGAAAAGATAGAATTTAAATAAGAATGTGTTGAACAATTAACACCATTAAAAAAACGACATGTTGTTTGCTTTGCTTAAAGTAATTATAATATGCTGGAGAAATATTTATGTGATATTCGTTATTTTAATTTTTGAATTAAAAGTTTTCATTTCTTTTTGTATAAATATTTGTTTAGTTAATATCAAAAGGCAACTTTTGAATTGATGAGTTTAAAATTTAATAGTTTATGATAGTCAAGTCTTATGCTGGGTTATATTTAGACAATGATTGAAATTAGTAGCACATATCGATATTACGGACATGCCTAAAAACACTAGGGATGTTAAGTAATTTAACCACCTGGTTAAAAACGTGATCTATTCAATAGAACTGCTAGTTTAATTGGCTAATCAGCACATTAAAAACCGTGGTTTAATATAATTCTGACCACTGATCAAACTACTAAAAAACACCATAACTTAAAAACTAGTTAAGCAATCGGTAGCTGGCGCTTTGAGTAAAAATACTCAACACTTTCAAAACCTATAACTATCTCTTATTTCAGTTCCTAACTTCTAAGCATAACTCAAATAAATTAAAAAAAAATTCACCATGCGGTGTTGAACACCATAGCGCATTTTATAATACTTCTGTAATTATAAGTTTAGTGTAGAGATGGGCGATTACTTATTGATTGTTTTTACATACATATGATTATCTAGTAATTATGTAACTATGAAAGATTGTATAAAATTTCATTATGTATATTGAGTTCTATATTTACAGTTTCCAATCAAAATTTTCTGCCCATAATCTAATCTAATATGTCAATGTTTATTATTTTGAAACTCTATAATTAAAATTGTGTAATACTGTATGTAGAAATATTTTGGGTATCACAATAATGCTTTGAAACCTTCAAATTTTATTTTTTTAATGATTGTCTTATTAAATTAAATGGAATTTTTTGTCATTATTATAAAAATGGTTGAAAATTAATGACCCTCGAGGCATTGTTACGAGATTTTTATTAAGAAAAACATAGTAATCTATTTTTAGAAAAATAATTCATGGCAAAGACCCCATATAATGTTTTATTATTTTAAAGGTTATTTAATATAAGGCCATACATTGATTTTCATAATCCGGCCGGCTGGTCTGTTTAAAATTTCATGTTATGAAAACCAAGAAATTAAATTTTGATGATCTTTTCTAGTGATTATAAGAATACAACAATCCTTACAACAATCAAATTCATTTATACTACCTATTCAAAAAAAAAATTCAAAGCTGTAAGCTTTATTGTATCGTGTTACAGTAAGTTATTGATTTTATTCGAAAATATCAATCATATCTAATCAATTTAGCCATCACTATAGTGTAACAAATTTTATTGCACATTAATTACACAACTTGGCAGATTCCTGGAATTTGTCCTTCATCAAAACTATTTATTTTCTAAAATTGAGTCCTTATTTGAAAATTCCGGTTTAGAGTTATATAAAGTCCGATATGTAATAATAACCGGAAATTGTTTTTAAGATCCCGAATCTATTAAGAGTATATATTGGGAATTTGAATAAAGGTCAAATCAGCTGAGTTGCTGAATTTGAAACAAAACATTCCGCATTGACAAATGACAAAACCATTTCGTCCTATAAGAATTCTAGAAAACCTCAAAAAGTAAATAAAATCATAAGGATAAGAAAGTATGACTTATGATAAGTATTATTCCTTATATTTCGTTAAATTTTATAATTCGAAATAAGTGCACGTACTCACAAATGACAGATGTAGAGCAAAGAAAAGTGTCATGTAAAGTATCTCTAAATAAAGTCAAAGTACAAATAAATACATAATAACACTTTTGCTCTAGTGTTTGAATGCTCAGATCAATTAGAAACACTCGTAGAAAGAGTAAAAACATTCGATTACTCGACCTTTGAAGATAGAAATTACGGATTAAAAGGGTGATTATAAAATTTATGACAGACAAAATTTTCATGTTTTTTTAAAGAATGCTTATTATCCCTATTATACTTATAATATCAATAGTGATAGAAGTAAACAAAGTAAGCCGTTTTTAAATCAATATTATATCTTCCGTTTTGCAATATTTGCATTCGTCATTTTCGTTGGAATTGGCTATCTTATGAAGAATGTGTCACATAAGGAATCACTCGTATACTATAACAAAATATTAGAAGTCGAACCAAACAATGCATATGTATTAGGAAGGCGTGGAAAATTTTACATGACAATGAAAAAATATGAAGAAGCACTTGCAGATTTTAATAGAACTTTAGAAATTGAACCAAATAACACGTTGGCACTATGCCATCGTGGAGAAACATATTGCATGATGAAACGATACGAAGAGTCACTTGCAGATTTAAACAAATCGTTAGAAATTGATCCAAATAACGCATTGGTACTATGTCATCGCGGGGAAACCTATCGCATGATGGATAGATACGAAGAGTCACTTGCAGATTTGAATAAATCATTGAAAATTGATCCATATAACGCATTGGCACTAAGCCATCGCGGAGCAACCTATAACATGATGAAAAGATATGAAGAATCAATTGCAGATTTAAATAAGTCACTAAAAATTGAACCAAATAATGCAAGAGCACTACTCCGTCGCGGAGCAACCTACTATATGATGAAAAGATATGAAGAATCAATTACAGATTTAAATAAATCACTAGAAATTGAACCAAATGATGCGAGGACACTACGCCGTCGCGGAGCAACCTATATAATGATGGAAAGATATGAAGAATCAATTGTAGATTTAAATAAATCGTTAGAAATTGATCCAAATAGCACATTTGGACTACGCTGTCGCGGAGAAACCTATCGTATAATGAAAAGGTATGAAGAATCAATTGCAGATTTGAATAAATCGTTAGAAATTAAACCAAATGATGTGTGTGCATTAAAAACTCGTGGTGCAACCTATTACATGATGGTAAGATATGAAGAATCACTTGTAGATTTGAATAAATCATTAGAAATTGTACCAAATAATGCAGAGGCATTAACTATTCGTGGAACAACATATCACATGATGAAAAAATATGAAGAGTCACTTGCGGATTTGAATAAATCATTAGAAATTGAACCAAATAATGCATGGGCGTTAGCCGTTCGTGGAAACGCCTATCGTCTAATGAAGAGATACGAAGAGTCACTTGCAGATTTGAATAAATCGTTGAAAATTAAACCAAATGATGCATGGCCATTAAAAGTTCGCGGAGAAACCTATTACATGATGGAAAGATATGAAGAATCACTCGAAGATTTGAATAAATCGTTAGAAATTGAACCAAATGATGCATGGGCATTAAAAGTTCGCGGAGAAACCTATTACATGATGGAAAGATATGAAGAATCACTTGTAGATTTGAATAAATCGTTAGAAATTGAACCAAATGATGCATGGGCGTTAGAACATCGTGGAGCAACCTATTACATGATGATAAGTTATGAAGAATCACTTGCAGATTTGAATAAATCGTTAGAAATTGAACCAAATAATGCATTTGCATTAAATGTTCGTGGAAAAATACATTATCTAAGGTACAGATACGAAGAGTCACTCGCAGATTTGAATAAATCGTTAGAAATTGAATCAAATAATGCATGGGCATTAGGATGTCGTGGAGAAATCTATCGTCTAATGAACAGATACAAAGAGTTACTTGCAGATTTGAATAAATCGTTAAAAATTGAACCAAATAATGCATGGGTATTGAAAATTCGTGGAGAAATCTATCGTCTAATGAACAGATACGACGAGTCACTCGCAGATTTGAATAAATCATTCGAGATTGAACAAAAAGAGTATGAACGTGCATCAATCAGTCTTGAAGAACGTTTTCGTAAGATGAGATCTTCTAATTACTTTTATTTATTCATAAAAATCACGCTTATATTGTTTGGTGCGTATGTATTTTTAAATACAGTCATGCCTGGATTATATCCCCGCTGGGTTATAGCCCAACCTTAGTCATATTCCCATATTTATTAGAATAATTTTTTCTGTTTATATGTTTAATATATTGGGTTATATCTCATCTTGATTATATCTTCAAAAAAGGAATGAGTATGACTAACATTATTGAAGTTTAAGATAGTTTAAAGAAATTAAAATTTTTGTAATCAATAATAACTTTTTTCCAACCATGACTATTATTTGTATTTAAATTTATAAAGTCACTTTTATTACCTAATAACTATATATTTAGTTAATTTCTATTAAAATACTATCAATAAAATTAATTGATGTCAAATTATCTTTTCTAATAATTTATAAATTGATAAATAAAAGGACCTAATATTTCCTATCTATTATACCAGGTTGGTGAAAAATAAATAGGAAATGATTTTTTTTATTACAGGGGATGACAAAATTTTTTTTACACCTTAGGACTTGACTTATAATTCAAAAACTTACTAATTAATCTATATCCTTAATGATTCTATATTAATTGATGATTATGTCATATCATTTTTAGATTATATACTTGCATAATTAGCAAGTTATTTGATTTTACTTTTAGGATTTGAATAGATGATATAAGTTTTTATGTTTTTTTATAAATATTTTAATAACTATTGGTTCAAATTTAATAAAATTTTAATATATTATAGAAGAAATTATTCTCTATAAAATGATATACATTTTACTTAATTTTAATTATTAGTTAATAAGTAGTGCATGACATTGTCATGCAAAACCAGAAACAAAAGATGGATTTTCAGATTAAGTTGCAGATGAAACTGCTTTCATCATAAGTTTTTTGTTTACTTAACTTTTATAAGTTTTATTTACAACTTTAAATTAGATATATATGCAGTAGGTTGAATACTAACTATGTTATTTAGATGGACTTTATATGCAATTCAGATTGATTAGTATTAGTATAGTATAGATGTAACATTCTTGCATGTATATAGTTTTTTTAAAATAAATTATTTATTTTTGTTATTATATTATTTTATATAACTGATAAATATAATAAACATTTGTCAATAAATATATTTAAAATAAATTATTTATACTATATTAATCCCATTATATTTTAGTTGACAAATTTTATAATTAATTTGTTAAATATTTTATAAAAATTTAAAAATTTAAAATTTACAAAATTTAACAAAATATAAACAAATTAAGGTAGTTTTTAGTATTAAATTAGCATTTTTACTAATTTATTACAAAATTATTATATTATTTGTACTACTAACTATCTATTTTATTTGTAATTTTTAGCTTTTTATTATTACTAATATTTTGCTAATATATTGCAAATATTAGTATTTTATTATTATAATGATTTGTAAATATTTTTTTATACTAAAATAATAGTAACAAAGTACTAAAAAAATACAAAATTTGGCAAAAATTAGTACTTTATTAGTACTTTTAAAAAGCTAATTTTTAGCAATTCAAATTTTAAGAATTTTTGTAAAGTATTCATATATTTTATATTTATATATATAATAAATCTGTCCTTAGTATCTGAGATACTTTATATTCTAGACCTCTGAAAATTGTGAGAAGTATTATAAATAAGGTCTTATAGTTTATGCTATATAGTAATTTGTAATTAAATATAAGTGTAAAAGCAAAGAATCAAGCATTTAATAACAGTAAGTAGGTTAGTAAAGTAATAAATGATTTAATTCTTAAGTATATATATAAAAAATACATACTTTTGAACTTAGAATAGTAAATGCAGTTAGACAAAATTTATTATTTTTTAGATAAAATCTGTAGCATATTCTAACAGTATATAAATTAGATTAAAATTTAATTATGACTAAATATTTATTGCAATAAGCCTCTAATTATGCAATCTCTCTAAATACACTATTAAATCCTAGCTCAAATATATACTTTATTTATATAAGTACACTTTTTTATTATTTTTCAAGCATCTTTTATAAAAGTTGAATTTTTATAAAAGTTACTTAAAGTGTTTTAACTGTAGTATAATTTAAATTTTATTATAATTTTTCTAATAGAATTAAAACTAAACCTCTTTTTTTTCTTTTTTTGGCGTTAAGATGACCTCTTGGATCTTTTGACTTTATTTAACAATAGTAATGTGGTTTAATAAACTACTACAGGAAGTGTATACAATTGGTTACATCTGTAACTTTTTTATATTACCTATTTAAGAAGTTTGCCTAAAGGTTCTCTACCAATTGTTATATCTAACACCTCTGCTTAGGTATTCTATTTTAAATCCTCTGAATTTACAAATCTGTTAACTTTACTGGATCATATTTGATGCCCAAATCATTATCTTAATCTTAAAACTATTTTATCCTTAAGGTAAACCTCTCAGAGCCTTCTGTACTTATTTTTACAACTAACCTAGATATCACTATGGTAGAACTAACACTTGTAGTTAGAGCTTAACTATTAAACTACTATGCTTTTGTAGAGTTCACTTAGACCCTAACATCTACTTCATAGCATAACCCTAATACTTTAGTATACCCCTGTTTTTCACTTATCTTTTTACTAAACTTCTAATCTAGATAGCCTATGTAGGACTATAACCAGTCCATTAGTATATTAGGTTAGCCTGATATCCTTTTTTTCCAGTTCGTTTTAGAGACCTAATTGGTAGTACCTTCAAGACTTCCAACCTGTAGGTTCTTGCCTGTTTAGCTATTACAACTAGGTACTACAACCTTGGTATCTGTTTCTTTAAGCTAGTCTTTACAGTAGAACCATCAAAGATTCAACTATCTCTCTACTTGGATCTTCCCAAATAGACTTCTTGTTATCCAATTTCAATAGATTTACATGGCCACAAGGACTTATCTAGTGTTTGCACCACCAAAGTTGTCAGTTTGCATTTCTTTGTATAGCATCATACTTAAACAGATGCCCTATAACTTGCCAGTTATGCTGATGTGACCATCATTACAGATATCCTAACCTAATTGTTAGTAATAGTTGCTATAATATGAATATTATATAGGTGATTATCCAAATTTTTGCTGTCAATAGGATTTGAATACCCAACCTACCACTTAGGAAGTTGACAACCTGACCATTTCACTAGGTTACTACATCATCTTTTTTTTTTTAAAACTAATATTTGTATAAGTTACTAAATATTATATTTAACTTTTTTAAAAATATATAAAATTATACAGATATCATACTAACAACTTTGCTTCTATATGATCTAATGATACAGTTAGAACAGCAGATAAAATTAAGAATAATTTAATAAATATATAACAAGATTAAAAGCTTAAAAAAATTAATATTATTCAATAAACTAAAAAAAATAATTATTTAATTACAAACATCTAATTCACTTTTTTTTTCATATATTAATAGACAAAAGCTTATAGATAAAGAAAAAAGCTACAAACATAGCTAATAACTAGCACTAACCCTAACAATATAGCATGGCCAGCATTATCATTAAGGTTAGTATTAGTGTTATGGCCTAAGCTGAAACTTTTGGCTAGTCAAAACTTTTAAAATCTCTAAAATCTAGTTTTGCCTAAGATGCCAATCTAAAACATTCAAAATTGGATAAAACATCTGAAATTAAATAAAACATCTAAAACTAGGTAAAATGTCCAAAACTAGGCAAAATATTTGAAACTAGGCAAAAAATCTGTAACTGAATGAAACTAGGTAAAACTGGTCAAAACTTAATATTATCTATTACTAATTAACTCTTTACACATCTTTGACAGTTATTACTATATTTTGCATACAACTTGGCATACTAATTTCTTATCACAAAAAAATCTTAAAAACAAAAAGAAAAAAAGAAAAATTTATTTATTTAACAAAATGATATCAGAAGACTGAAGCAATTTTGAAAATGCAATAGATAACATCTTTAATATATAAGTTACTTCTTTTCTTAATATAAACAAAGACAAAATAAATAAGACCTAAAATTTTTGGTTAACAAAAACTAATGAAACAATGAACAAACATATTCTACATATCTTCATTATACCAAAGCCCTTCTTCACATTTTCACTAAAAGCTACTAAACTGTATTCTGCTTTAAAACATATTAACAAATGTTTATGATATCTTGGTAACAACCTATCAAATAACTTAACAGAAGCTAACTATCACTTGTCAAAACCAGCTAGACTAGCAGAAATCAATATTCTTCTAATAATGTGAACACAACTAAGCTTCCCACTTTCTGAATTAACAGCACAAATAAAACATTATAAATATATAATTTGGCAGGCATGCAACTTCAAAAAAAAATAAGAACAAAATGAATGAATTAAATTCTATACAAACTGAAGATATTTAGATTTTAAAAATAATACTAGCTATATATTAGATAGTATACTAAAAAGAAGAGCAAAACCAATTTGTTTTGAAAACATTATTCTACTAGATAAAATAATTACAAAAAAAAATGAAATTAAAGAAGCAATATGTTAATATTTTAAAGAATGAACTATATGTAACCCTCCTAATAAAAACAATTAGAAGTAATAGAAAACAACCAACCTTCTACTTAACAATATCCAAAACAGTATATACAACAATCTTCTATCTTCTATTACAATAATAGAACTAAAACAAATGATAAAAGCAGCACCCAAAAGGAAAGCAACTGAATCTTTAGGAATCGCAAATGAAGTTCTTCAACATCTATTCTTATTAGCACTCTTATTTCTTCTAAATATATTTAATGATTGTATAACACAAGAAATTATTTCTGATTAGTAATTATAAACCAATATCTGGCCAATTCTAAAAAAAACAACATTCCAACTATGAACTTAATTTTACTCATCTTATTACACTAATTGATTATATTAAAAAAATATTTGCAAAAATTATAACAACCTGACTTACAAATATCTTAACTTGCAACTAAGTGCTATCATCTTACAATTTTGTAGCCTTTCACATCAATCCACATTACAACCAATCTTATAACTTATCCAAATTCTTAAAAATGCAACTATAAATAATAAAAAAATCTGAATTCTCTTTTAAGATATGCAAAAGCTTTTGATTCAATTCATATACCTATTCTATTAAGGCTTTTAAAAAAATCATATTCTAGACAAAGTTATAAACCTGTTATTATATTTGCTTTTGCACTGAACCAATAAAATAATCACTACCTTAGACCTAACTGCACCATATTTAGTAGAAGATAGTGTAGACCAAGGAAAAACAATTTCTTCTTTTCTATAGAAAATATATCATAATCTATTAATATCAAGAATACATAAAGAGTACTAGGAATCTATTAGTGGAATTACTTCTTCAAATATGAAAAAAATACATACTTCTGTGATGGCATACATAGATGACTTACTATAAATTGCATTAAACAAAACATCTCTTACAAACATTCTATGTACTGTTTTTTTTTTTTACAAATTCACTAATATAAAAGTCCAGACAAATTTCAATGACCTTTCACTTAATAGGTTTCCTAAACAAACAACTTATTTTTGTTATATTATGAAGCTAGGATTACAATGTCAATTCCTTGTAAATCTAGAATTTACAAAAGCACTGACCTAATTTATTTAAACCTATTTTTAGTTACAAACTCTTCAAATCTGAATAACTTTATAAATTTGAACTTCTATATTCTATTTATTTGTTAAATAATATAGTTTTGACATAAATAATTAATTACAATAGATAATAGAACACCTTTCAAATATTTGAGAGCATAGTTTTTGACTAACAAAAAGCCAATACTAGTATAAAAAGAAATAATAGCAGAAGTTAAGATTAATCTAAAAAAACTGCAATTTGCTAATATAACAGAAAAACAAACAATTTATATTATAAACAGTATCATTACTTTACATCTTACCTATTGGCTATACTTCTCAATTCTTTTTTTTTTATAAATAAATTCTCTTAACAAAGCATGCATCCAACTAGTAAAACATAAGACAAAACTAGCACAAGGAGTTTCAAACTTCTTTTTATTTAATCCAGATATCTATGCATTAACTAATTTTGCTCAGACACAAACTTTAGCATTAGTTTCAACATTACAAAAAAACTTAAACCATTCTAACTTTGATTTCTTATTTTTGAAATTGCAATTACAACAATTACAAGATGCAACACTTACAAATGTTTCAATTTTGACACAACTTTTAGTATTTCTACTAACACAAATAAATATATAAACATGCCAGATGATAATAGCTCTACATGTATTAGAAATGCAAATCTTATAAGATGTTGATGACTGACCACATCTGAAGAAATTTTCAAATACACTTATAAACTAAATCCTTCTAAACCATCCCAAAGCTTTATATCTCAAAGAAAAACTAAACAATCACAATATTACTAGTATTGAACAATTTTTGAATGCAACCAATACACAACTTTTAACATTAAATAATTTTTATTATAATATCAAAAAAATATTTCAAGGTCAATGTTCTCATTGGTTTTGCTTAATGCAAGACCTAATAACTGCATTTACAAATCCATTATTAATTTTTTTACAATTAATTTCTTACACCTTAACCAACTGAACACTTAACAAAAAGGATTAGATAATTACAAATGACATAATTTTTGGAAAAATACATAATTCTTTTAACAAAAACCTAAAGCTTGATATTATATTCTATACTCTAATAATATATTAATAGTATGTCAAGAATATAAACTTAAAAACAGAACTTACTCATCTAAGTACTGTTACTTTAATACAACAAAACTAATCTATAACCTTTAAGTAGATTGTAAAAAGAAATTTTATATTAACCTAAATGATTTCAAAAAGGCAATAACCTTAATACCAGCTGCAACATACCAATTTCTCAACTAAAAAACATACTCAACCTTAGCTAGACCTTTTTGCTGCTTTGCTAATCCTTTAATACTACTTTGAAATATTTTAACAGAGACTAACTTTAATAAAAAAAATATAATATTATATTACAAGTAGTTAACAAAATATAAAAAATAATTTTCATATAGTAGCAAAATGTCAACTTCAACACTTTCATACCAACTTTGGTTGTTTTACCAATCTCTAGTTCTTTTATCTAAACACCTTATTAACCTTGTTAACATTTGTGCTAATCTTAATGAACCTCTAAGCTAATATAAAAATATATATCAACAATTCTATATCAGTTAACTTAATTAACCTCATACAATCTATTCAATTACACAACTATCCTGTACTTGATAAACAACAACATACTTACCTTATCCTAGTGCTAAAAGCAATAAAATATAATTATATAATTTCAGCAACTCTTGACAAAGTACTCCAAATCCAAGAAACTGAAAACAATATCTTTCTATTAGACTCTATACCACAAAAATTTTTATATAATAGATTTGTTCTAAAACTTCTTGACAATCCTGGCACATATTTGCTAAAAACCACAATAAAGCGAATATACTGAATTATAAAATAGACTAGCCTGGTTCTACTAACAGTGAATCTCTTACTAGCACATTCTACAAAATAATATCAACTAAACATTATTTCTACAATATATCTTATATAGAGAAAAACTCTTAACTTTAGTAATTGATCCTTTCTCTTCAGTACTAAAAAACTTTAAAATCAAATTATTATCAAAATAATTATCTACACATCTCTTATTTCACTGAAAAAATGCTACTAAAAATTTAAACTATCTTTGTTTAAGATACTATAATAATCTGAAAACTATTATATATCTTTTAAACTGTCTTGGAAACCATTTACATTTTATAACATTAATAACACATGCAGTGAAAGATGTGGCAACTTAGTGAAGTGGTTAAGTTGTCAACCTTCCAAGTGGTAGGTTGGAAGTTCAAAATCTACTGATAGCGAAAATTTGAAAAACCATTTATATTATATCAGTATTACAGAAGGTAAGCAGTATTACAGCAATGGTACTTCATCAATTAGTTGGAATCAGTACCTGTAACATGGTTGTACCAGATAACTGGCAGGTCATGAAGCATCTGTGTAATGTTGAAGTTACACAAAAGAATGCAAACTGGCTTTAGGTAATGCAAACTTAAGATAAGTTCTCTTGGCTATATAAATCTGTGAACTGGAAGACTGGAGCCCACTTGGAAAGACCTGATTAGAAAGGTAGCATAAATCTTTGACAGTACTACTGTAAAGGCTAGATCTAGAAAATGGATACTAATGTGAAAGAAATTGGGCAATCAAGAATCTCGAGTGAAAGGTACTACCAACCAGGTTATCAGAAGTCTTAAACCAGAGAAAAAGGACTTTAAAGCAGACTCTAGAATATCAGGAACAGGTTATAGTTCTACTGGGCTATCTGGATTGAGAGTCTGAGATCAGAAACAAAAATATACTATAAGTACTAGGGATATGCTATGAAGTTAATGCTAGGGTTTAAGTAAACTTTGCAAAGGTGAGCCTTGTTAACAAGAGACTAAATATGGGTAATTAGTTAGCAGTAGGGCCTCTTAGAGCCTTATAGTTAGTGATGTACTCTGAAATGTGTAATGACTTGATGGATGTACAGACAGAGAGGTTACAATTAGGTTGACAGCACTTAGATGTACAAAAGCCTGTGTGCTATTTGTTAATATAAGTATAAGGATTAGAAAGTTTAAATAGATAATTTTCTAGTAGATTGCAGATATAACAGCTAGTGTAGAACCTGCTATGCAGGTGGACTACTTAAAATAGATAACCAAAAGTTGTATATGTGGCTAGTTGTATACTCACCTTGTACAAGTTATATAATCATAATTAAAATACAATAAAGGTAATAATTATTGATAACTATAGCCTTAGCATAAGCAAAAAAAAATAATATATGCAGTATATAAGCAGCAAACAATTTAGAAATATCTTGTTATGAAATAAATAATTTTACTTGAGCTTTTATCTTAAATCATATTAACAAACAAATACTATTAAGTTTAATAGTTAGCAACATCTTGGCATCTTTTAAAAATAAACAAATACAAATACTAATATGTTTCTCTTATTTATTACAACATTATTTTTGTAATATATAAAGAACTCTGGCTCTCTTTTTAAATAATACAATATGATTATTTGTGACTAATTTCATTACTTCTACAACCTCTAATATTGACAAAAACTAAACAAATTTTACTTTTTCTGCTAAATGAAAAAATCTATTATTACATTACTTGTGAACAATCTTCTCTTAGTTATCTTATCATAGACTAGAAGTTAGGGGCCTGCAAATTGCCTATTTTTGAGGCCAGGCCAGCCCACAATTAGGGTTAAAAATTTTTTTAGGCCTGGTCTGGCCTGCATTTAGGGTTACCGTTTTTTTGCCAGCTTAGCCTGGTTTGCAAAAATCTTTTATATAATTTTACAAATTTTCAGGCTCGCACTGGTCCACAATTATAAAGTTTTGCAAATTTTTCAGCCTGTCCCAGTCCACAATTATAAAATTTTGCTTTAGGCCTGGCCTGGCTCACAAAAATTTGTGGGCTGGGCTGTGGGACCCAATGTAGGCCTCTACTAGAGGTCTACTGACCATTTTAGCAAAGAATAGGTTAAGAAAAAGTAACTTTTATTTTCATCTCTCCTAGCTTAGTTTTTTGCATATATCTTATATATATAAATTAACTAATTAATAAAGAGATAAAAGATAGATCTTTTTTTTAAAAACAAAAAAAATGATACCACTAATATTTTATTTAATATTCTGTATTAGAGAAATACTAACTATTCAATTTTAGAAATTTTAAAAATATATTTGTTAAAATTTTCAAATACTTTTTTTTTTTTTTAATATTAATGGTGAGGCCATGCCTCTATCTTTATTGAATATTTAACTGAGATTTTTACATAAA